>JAJOOR010024448.1:0-15571 GCA_036250505.1 Solanum acaule | reverse complement strand
GAGTGTAAAAAGTAATGTATGGAAGCAACAAGGTGATGGAAAAGCCCTCTTTAAATGAATGAGACATGAAATAAAAAAAGAGAAGAATGACTTGAACCGTGAAACGTTCTTGATAATAGGGAGTTCCTATTGAATAAATGATTGTTGAGGGGAGGGGTGAAAATAAAGAGAAGGAAATAATGAGTAATGAAGTTTAAAAGTACATTGTGCTTAGGGAAGTGTATGTTACGATTATATAGTTTCTATACACGTCCCGTAGCCCACATTACAATCCATAAAAGTCCTATTTGATTCTACTTAAGCATGCTAAATTAGTGGAGCCTCACACTAAAGGCAAGCCTATGACATGTATTTTCAATCCTCGCACCTTTGATTACTTGTTACTTATTTGAATTTCTAAAGTCTTGGTTTAATTGCGACTTTTGATAACTAGAAACTTTTATTGAATTTTGTGAAATCATCCAACCACTTGTTTTTATTGCTGCAAATAAATGAATTTACATTCCATATTTCTTGATAGAATTCCTTGCCTGGTATCATTCTCTATGAGATTCGACCCTGACTCTTAGTTGAATATTATTATTGACGATGATCCCTTACTTTTTTAATTTGTTTTGAAGAGTAGTTTGAACATTATAAAAAATGGCGCCGATGTCGGGGAATGATGGCTAGGAATTCCAGTTGTAAAATTAGATTGTAAATTTGTTTAGTTGTAGTAGATTGTTACTTGGTGTTGTGGTTTTCTAATTTACAGGTTTAGAACATGAGTGATCACAGTAGTGACAACGATAGTAACTACGGGCTAAATTTAAAAAAAATGAGTGATTTGAATGATATGCATGTGAACATCATTCAAACAACAGGAGCCATCCAGATACCTCCCACAGCTAGGAGAGTAGTTTTCATGTAACTGAAACAATGCTACAATTGCTCCAACTATGAGGAATGTTTGGGGGTTTATCTCACGAGGATCCCCATGAACACCTCAAAAATTTTGTGGAAGTGTGTGGGTCATTTGTGTTAAAAAAAAATCTCACAAGAGTCCTTGAAGTTGAGGTTATTTATTTTCTCTTTGATGGGTGAAGCTACAAGATGGTTGGAGGAACTCCCAAATGACTCTTATCACTTCTTTGGAGGATTAGAAAGAAGCTTTTCTGGAGATATTCCTTACCCCCTCAAATATTGTTAAACTTCAAACCCAAATCCAAAATTTTAAGTGAATTAGAGGTGAACCTCTGCATGTGACTTGGTTACGGTTCAAGAAACTACTCTTGGAATGTCAAACACATGGTGTTCTGGACAAGTTGTTGCTGCAATACTTCTATTGCAGCATCGATTCAGTCAATAAAGGTATGGCTGATCAATTGGTCCAAGTAGGATTAATGAGACAATAGTATGAATTAGCAATATTTTTGCTAGATGATATGAAAAAGGTTAACCAAGCATGACATACTATAGAAGATCAAGTGTCTACTCTACAACTAAGCATGATCAAAGAACAAATCGTGAAGAACAATGAGCAAGATGAAAACATGGTCAAAATGATGACCCAACTCGATTTGTTTTCAAAACATGTCATAGGAGGTGGACTTAAATCGGTGAATGCACTTGGAACAAGAAGAGGGAAATGTCCAGATGATGCCATTTGAGGCATTGTACAATGAAGAAGTTCAATACTTGGGAAACCAAATGGTGGTTTATCACAAAAATTACCAACGACAGGGTGGGAAGCAAAGTTGGCACAAGGAGCGAGACAACGGTCGAAAAGATTAGAGAGGTAGAAATTGGAGAGATAGGGAAGCTGACAAAGATAGGTGTATCCCTCCCATGATCGTCCACAACCAAAAAAACCTACTTGTTCAGAAGGAAACCGTATCAGGAAAATACTCACAAGGTTCTTCAACGTTGTTGAAGAAGCCGACAAATTGTTGAAAGAATTGAAAAATGACTTCTCCCCCTTATCTCAAATGGTGTCTTCTCATGCGGTATCTATCAAACAGTTGGAAACTATGATGTGCCAGCTCTCCACTCATCTCACTCCAAAGAAAAAGGGAACGTTGCCTAGTGATACTATCCAAAATCCTAAAAATTAGTGTTGAGGGATTGAGAACTATGTCGTTCCATTAAGTTAAATAAGGCGATTCTTGAGAGGCAACCCAAGTTTTTACTTTTATTTTATTGCTTTCAATAACAAGTAATGTGAGTACAGGATGAAAGGAAGTCAAAGTGTTTCAAGGGAAAAAATACGTGATGCCAAAACCATAATAGCGATCCACTAAAGGCATTGTTCAGACTCATTTTTGTCCACCATCTGAGATGGAAAATGTAAAAAAGTGTACTGTCAATTTAGTCAATCTAAGATCGAAAAGGTGATCTGCCAAATTACACTATGCGGACTGCATCGAGTCCACCAAATCAATCTTAAGTTTTGGCTTTCGTTCAGGCCTCTTCGGTGAGCTTCAGCTTCGACTGGAAATCCACCCAAACACACTTGCTGACATTAGTTGTGACTACCGAGTGTGCCTGCTATAAAAATGTCACGACCAAGAATCCACCCAAACACATTTGCTGACATGGCGTACATGACCCCGAAGGGGTCTCATACAAGACCTTAGCATATCATAACATAAGAAAATAGAAAAGTATGGAAATTTTAAAAGTTTTATCCATACAATCGAAGTCTTTATAAAATACCAGCGGAAGTCTTACTACACTTTGTCTAAAACCATCTAAACTTTACTTGAATAAACTTTGGGATGCAGCCCATACAAAAGTTTAAAAACATAAAGGAAATGATGGCTTTATCCTCGATGCTATGAGGACTCACCAATCTTCAACTTCTTGGACTTCTAGAAACCTATCTTCAAGAATATAACTCAAAGTCGCCGGACCCTACATTTGATAAGAATGTAGGCAAGAGTATGCGTTAGTACAAAATATACTAAATATGTTAGCTAGCATGACATCATAACAGCATAAACACAAGGGTTAGCCAACATAAACATAAATCATGAACATAAGAGACTATAACACAATTGTCACGACCCAGGGGTACCCCCTAGACATAACATGGCATACTTGACGCCGAAGGGGTCTCATCTAAGCCCTTAGCATCATAACATAGGTAATAGTAATGAAATAACAGAACAATTTAAAACTTTTACAATCAATGTCATATTTCCTAAAAGCAAGCGGAAGTCTTACTAAAACCTTTGTCTCAAACCTTCTATTAAACTCTTGAATAAAAGTCTTTGGAACGCATCCCATACAAAGTCTAAAACATAAAAAAAAAATGACATAAAGGGAATAAGGGTTTGTCCTCAAAGATATGAGGACTCACCAATTCTTCAACTCCTCTTGATCTTTGGAAACCTAGCCTTCAAAGCAAATCAATCTCCTCAACCCTACATTTGATTAGAATGTAGGCTATATGCGTTAGTACAAAATGTACCAAGTATGAAAGCTATCACAACATCATAAGAGCATCTCAAATGGTTAGTCAACATAAGATAAAAGCAAAATAGATAATAACATAGTCATATCATAGTCTCCAACATAATCTTCATATAAACCTAATCAATATAAGACATAGTTAATGAGCATAGGAGACAAAGCATAATCATATAAGAATAATTGACTCGTAGTCATCATTACCATAATAACACCATTCTCAAGTAACCTCAAAAGTATACAAGTGCAAAGCAAGGATAGCATCCCATAATACCACCCAAGCCAACTATCCCTTTTTAGTCATCTTAATCATAGTCTATGTGCATGGTTAAGTCATAAGTCTTTCTACCATAAGGGCACGATACTTCCAAGTAACCTCAAGACACACTTGTGCAATGCATGAAAGGCATTCCATACTACCCTTCACATTAAGCATATCCTTGAAGTCATCTTAGTCATATTTACCCTACGGTCTTACTATAAGTTTATTTCCTATAGACAAGGGAACTACCACCTTAGTCAATCATCTCTTGGAAGGCAACTATGGCAACAACCCAAGCTAAGTCATACTACATATGGAACCCTTCACAATTAGCATCAGTCATACTTGTGCCATGTATGGATAGCAACCCATACTACTACCCACACTAAGTACTCCTCTAGACTATCATGAATGTTCACTAGATGGGGACTAGTCCATCTATTCTATTTACCTCTTCAAGGCTACCAAGGAATAACCCCCTAATAGGCTAGATCATGTTATCATGTTACTAACATAACTAGGTTTAGCTAAGCTAACTAACTTAGAAGACACACTAACATGCAAGTCCAAGCTATCCATAGGGGAGTAGGATTCAAAACCCTCAGCTACCCTTAGGAGAGTATGAGTCATCAATCCCAAGCTATTATGACTAACCTAAATCAAGTTACTCTTGACATGCATCTTACAATGAAAGGTCAAGCTACCCTTAGGAGAGTATAAGTCCTCTATCCCAAAGCAACCATGAAATGGTCTTGGCCAAACCAAGTCAAGCTACGATGAATGCATCCTAACAATGCTAGTTCAAGCTACCCATAGGAGAATATAAATCCTCAATCCTAGGCTACCATGACTACACCTAACTCATGCTACCATGACATGCATTCTACAATGCTAAGTGAATCTATTCCTTAGGAGAGTATAGATCCTCCATCCCAAGCTATCAACCTTGGTATTATCCTACTAAGCCAAGTTATACATGAAGGAAACATATTCCTCAACTTCAAGCTATTCTATACTAACATGATTTGATTTATTTTAGGTTATTAAGTCAACCTAGAATCCTTCTATGTGAGATAACTTGAATCTCCTAGCATATTCATGTATAAGTGTATAAGAGAAAGAGAATGCACAACAAGATCACATCATATTGACTTTACCCCCAAAGACCTAACCATGATGGCTACAAGCCCTAATTTCAAGCTTAACTTCATTCTATCATGATCAATGTCTAAATTACAAGCTATTCAATAACATTCTTTACTACTAAGTGATTCTAGTCATAATTGATTCATAAAGGTTCAATTCTAACTTTACAAGTCAAGATCCTTCCTATTCAATCAAGTTTAGTTCAATTCATGATTAGATGATCCTAACTATGATCAATTGGTATACAAGACACTGATTTAAGAAGATCACTTTTGAACCTTCAACTTTGCCTCTAATGACATAAACCCACAATTATCATATTCATCAATTTAGATTAGGGTATACCATAGAAATCACATGAAATCATCATTATATCACTAACCAAAGCTAAATCAATCATAATTGGGTGATATCCACTAGATTGGAATCACACCCAAACCCTACCCACAATGCAAGCACAACTCTAGGTAGAATGGGGTTTTTTATTTCACAAGTGGGGAAACTATGGGGGCTCTATGGGTGGAAGAACTTATAGATGATTAAGATTCACATACCTTCAATCAAAGTCCTAAACAAATCTTGAATCAATGGTGAATTCGACCTAGTTGCTGCCCCTCTTCTTCTTCTTCTTCTTCTTCTTTCCTTCTAGAGAGAGAATATTTGGTGAGTGATTTGAGAATTCTAAGATGAATGAAATAATGAGTTAGTTTAGGGGCCTATAAAGCTTATATAGGAGGTAAATTAACTAACTAACTGACTTCCCTAATCCCCTAATTAATAACTAACATAATTCCCAAACCTCCACCTTAAAACTAAGATATCAAAAACTGGAAACATCTACGGATCACCCATCCACGGACCGTGGATAGGTCCACTGGCCGTTTTGTGGTCTCGTGGTTTGCACCTGAGTCTTTTCTTGGCAGGTCTCAACAGGCCTTGAGTGAGCCCATGACCTACGGGGTGTGGTTTTGTCTACTGGCCGTGGATGGCCATCCGTAGGTCACAAATTTGACAGTTTTGGGGACTGTTTTTGGGGTCCCCCTCAAGGACCCCTTGGGTTGTCCTCGGCGGGTCATACCCAGACATTTAACCCCTAAAACACCTATTCTAAGTACAGGAACCATTTCCTTTGATTTTAATCCTCATACGACACTCCAAAACTCTTACGAAAGGCTCTAGAACACACTAGTTCAACTTACTAAATTACGGGGTATTACATTATCCCCCACTTGGGGACATTCGTACTCGAATGACACTTTAAACACTTCTTAAAGTAAAAAATCTAACTTAGCAGCCCATTATGCATGCACTACATCTATATGCACACCATAAAGCAACACAACTTCAATTCAAAACTAAACTCATTCAATGCAACACAAGGGAGTGGGGACTACTTCTACCAACTCAATAATGCATCAAATTCTATATCTATTCTTTTAAAGGAGGACCTAACATGTCCTAACTAAAACATATACACATGGAGCCTAAATGCAAAGTTCATCTCATAAAGCATTTATTCAAGGAGGAAGCTTTCAACTCCACAATTAGGGCATGCTCATAATCAACTCATGAAGCCTATATGCCAATCTACTCAAAGCACTACCTCATGAGAAAAACAATGCATATAAGACATTTCTAACAAGACCTAAGTACCTTCATGAACATACATAAAAGGAAATCATGGCAACACATAAACCACACCATAACCCTACAAGATAGGCACACTATCCCCCACTTGGGAGTAAGCCTACACAAACTTTTCTAAACATCATGTATACTAAAAACAACTTCAAAGTACAACATAACAAGTCACAAAAGACAAGAAATACGGAAATTTACTAAAGCATAAAGCACATACCGGAAGGGATATGAGGAGATCACTCTTGATCTTCTCTAGATTGGAGAGCATAAAACCTATTCTTCTTTTGAGGCTCCACATCCCCACTACTAGAGGCAACTTGCTTACCTTCTCTTCTTGTAAACTTAGCCTTAGGGAAATCTTTCATCATGTGGCCACTCTCACCACAACTAAAGCAACCCTTTCTACCGGCCAAACATCTACCATCATGCCTCTTACCACACCTAGCACAAGAGGGCCATAGGGACTTATTACTTATCCCTTGTGGCATAGGGGTAGACACCATTTCATCCTTATGCTTAGGAGCATTAGAAAGGCCTTGTCCGGAAACTTTTGTCGACTCCTAGAACGACCATGTCCATCAGACCCATCATGAAAAGATTTATCATCTTCCACCCTAGACCTCTTTTTCTCCCTAGATTTTTCCTCTAGAAACTTATATTTCTCCATTTGTTGATCATACACCATAAAACGTGAGATATTCATATCATCATGGAGTATTGCCATACGACATTCTTTTGACACTAATTTGGACACTCCCATCACAAACCTATTCATCGCATCCCTTAGATTTGCTACCAAAGACGAAGCATACTTAGAAAAAAGGGTGAATTTCAAAAAATATTCTTCAACACTCATATTACCTTGCTTAAGGTTGATGAATTCTCCCACTTTGGCTTCCCTCAACTCCTGGGGAAAGAACTTATCTAAAAATACCGACTTAAATGCCTCCCACTCTATATGGTTCGCCTCTACCGGCCTAGAATCTTTCTATTGCTCATACCAAATTTGGGCAACATCCTTCAATTGATAGGCGGCTAGTTCTGCTTTCTCTATAGAAGTCACCCTCATGGCGGCTAACACTTTATAAACCTCATCTATGAACCCATTTGGATCCTCTTCCACTTTGGAGCCACTAAACTCCGGAGGGTTCATCCGCAATAACTCTCTTATTCTAAAAGCACCCATCCACCTTATTGGGTTTGCCGGAGCCACCACCTTTCTACTGGCTTACGCCGTCAAGGCTTGAGCCAATAATTCCATCGAAGCGCTAAACTTCCCAAGAGTGGCATTCCCAATTGGAGGGTCATTTGGGACTTGACGGTGGAGCTTGGTTAGGAACTTGTGGAGGAACCTCTTGTTCTCCACTGTCTTCATCTTCCCTCCTAGCATTAGCCCTAGTATTAGCCATAACATGAAAAACCATAGGGCAAAGGTTAGGAGAAAGACCTACTGGATCTAAACTCTGTAGCATGAATTAGAGAATGAAGAAGTGAGATTTCTTAAGCATCTAATATCCTCCTATTCATAAATGTGGAACGCTTCACATTTATGAACAAGAATCTACTAGACGTGGTTTGAGACAATCCTAGAAACATTCTAAACTTTATGCTCTTATTACCAGGTTTTTCACGACCCAGGGTACCCTCTAGATGTAACATGGCATACTTGACCCCGAAGGGATCTCATATAAGCCCTTAGCATCATAACATAGGTAATAGAAATGAAATTATGGAATAATTTAAAACTTTTACAATCAATGTCATATTTCATAAAAACAAGCGGAAGTCTTACTAAAACCTTTATCTCAAACCACCTATTAAACTCTTGAATAATAGTCGTTGGGACGCAGCCCATAAAAAGTTTAAAATATAAAGAAATGACATAAAGGGAATAAGGGTTGACCTCAAAACTATGAGGACTCGCCAATTCTTCAACTCCTCTTGATCCTTGGAAACCTAGCCTTCAAAGAAACTCAATCTCCTCAACACTACATTTGATTAGAATGTACGCAATATGCGTTAGTACAAAATGTACCAACTAGGAAAGCTATCACAACATCATAAGAGCATCTCAAATGGTTAGGCTACATAAGACATAAGGAAAAGAGATAATAACATAGTCATAGCATAATCATCATAGTCATATCATAGTCTCCAACATAAGCTTCATATAAACATAAATCAACATAAGACATAGTTAATAAGCATAGGATACAAAGAATAATTGACTCTTAGTCATCATTACCATAATAACACCATTCTCAAGTAACCTCAAAAGTATACAAGTGCAAGGCAAGGATAGCATACCATAATAACACCCAAGCCAAGTATCTCTTTTTAGTCATCTTAATCATAGTCTATGTGCATGGTTAAATCTATGTCTTTCTACCATAAGGGCACCATACTTCCAAGTAGCCTCAAGACACACTTGTGCAATGCTTGAAAGGCATCCCATACTACCCTTCACACTAAGCATAGCCTTCAAGTCATATTAGTCATATTTACCCTACTTTCGGTCTTACTATAATAAGCTTAGTTCCTATAGACAAGGGAACTACCACCTTAGTCAATCATATCTTGGAAGGCAACTATGGCAACAACCCAAGCTAAGCCATACTACATAAGGGAAACCTTCACAACTAGCCTCATGTCATACTTGTGAAATGTATGGATAGCATCCCATACTACTACTCACACTAAGTACTCCTTTAGACTATCATGAATGTTCACTAGTTGGGGACTAGTCCCTCTATTCTATTTACCTCTTCACGGCTATCAAGGAATAACCCCCTAATAGGCTAGACCATGCTATCATCTTACTAACATAACTAGGTTAAGCTAAGCTAACTAACTTGGAAGACACACTAACATGTAAGTCCAAGCTATCCAAAGGGGAGTATGATAATCAACCTTAAGCTATCCTTAGGAAAGTATGAGTCCTCAATCCCAAGCTACCATGACTAACCTAACTCAAGCTACTCTTTACATACAGGTCAAGCTACCCTTAGGAGAGTATGGATCCTTAATCCTAAGATACCCTTAGGAGAGTATAAGTCCTCTATCCCAAAGCTGCCATGAAATGCTCTTGGCCAAATCAAGTCAAGCTACCATGAATGCATCCTAGCAATGCTAGTTCAAGATACCCATAGGAGAGTTTAAATACTCAATCCTACGCTACCGTGATGAGACCTAACTCATGCTACCATGACATGCATTCTACAATACTAAGTCAAGCTATACCTTAGGTAAGTATAGATCCTCCATCCCAATCTATCAACCTTGGTCATATCCTACTAAGCGAAGCTACACACGAAGGAAACATATGCCTCAACTTCAAGCTATTCTAGACTAACATGATTTGATTCATTTTAGGTTATTAAGTCAACCTAGAATCCTTCTATGTTAGAGAACTTGAATCTCCTAGCATATTCATGTCTAAACATAAGAGAAAAAGAATACACAACAAGATCACATCATACTGACTTTACCCCAAAAGCCCTAACAATGATGGCTACAAGCCCTACTTTCAAGCTTAACTTCATTCTATCATGATCCATGTCTAAATTACAAGTTATTCAATCACATTCTTTACTACTAAGTGATTCTAGTCATAATTGATTCATAAAAGTTCAATTCCAACTTTACAAGTCAAGATCCTTCCTATTCAATCAAGTCTATTTCAATTCATGATTAGATGATCCTAACTATGATCAATTAGTATACAAGACATTGATTTAGGAAGATCACTTTTGAACCTTCAACTTTGCCTCTAATGGCATAAACCCACAATTATCACATTCATCAATTTACTTTAGGGTTTACCATAGAAATCACATGAAATCATCATAATATCACTAAAAAAAATCTAAATCAATCATAATTGGGTGATATCCATTAGATTGGAATCACACCCAAACACTACCCACAATGCAAGCACAACCCTAACTAGAATGGGGTTTTTGATTTCACAAGTGGGGAAACTATGGGGGATCTATGGGTGGAAGATCCCATAGATGATTAATATTCACATACCTTCAATAATAGCCCTAAACAAAGCTTTAATCAATGGTAAATTCGACCTAGTTTCTGCCCCTCTTCTTCTTTTTCTTCTTTCCTTCTAGAGAGAGAATATTTGGAGAGTGATTTGAGAGTTCTAAGATGAATGAACTAATGAGTTAGTTTAGGGGCCTATAAAACTTATATAGGAGGTAAATTAACTAACTAACTGACCTCCCTAATCCCCTAATGTAACATCCGGCAATGTGAAATGACTATGGAGAGGCTTAAAAATTGGAAATTTTCATTTTTGGAAAGAATTTTTAAAATCTGGAAATTCGGCTAAGTATGGGAAAAAGGTGAGTTTTTGGCCAACTTTGAACAGTCACAACTTCTAGCTCAGGATGAGTTAGGTGTAGTTCCAGTTATGGTTGTGAAGTTTGTGGAATTATCTTTCCAACGCCACTGAGTTTGCTCGATTCCGTGTTCGTATGAGTGAGTTATGCCCTTTGGAAGTTGGGCAGTTGGCAGGGAAATCCGTCCGGAAATTTTAAGGGCATTTTGGTCTATTCCCTAACTAATTCCTTTGGTTATATTTTAGTGTTGGACTGACTTTTAGATCAGTTTGTCCCATTTTAAAAGAGTGAGAGTGAGGGTTTTGAGTGAAGAGGAGAAGAAGAGGAGAAGAAGAGAAGAAAGAGGAGATCAAGCAAGTTTCCGTCAAAGATCGTCGAGGATATCGTCGGGGGTGATCCCTACTAGGTATGTGAGTCCATAGTGTTGGGTTGGTTCCTTCCCCCACACGCCAAACTCGTTTTATTTTCAAGAAAAGATTGGTTGTGTTGTTGAAGTTTTTGGTTGTGTTGTTGATTGGTGTTGTTGGAGTTCCTTGTGGATTTGGGACATGGTTTGGTTGTGTTTTGAGCTGAATCTCTTGTATGTTGAGGGATTTTATGATTCTTAGTGTTTGGGGTTGCAACCTTTGAAGTTAGGGTGGTTTAGAGTTGGAAAAAAAAAGGGAGAAAAGTCGAGTTCTGGGCAAAGGGCTGGGGCGTCGCACCAGCCAGCGCGCCCCAGCAGGGGCTCTGAAGTTTCCCCCATGTGGCGCCGCGCCTAGTAGTGAGCCCCAGCAGTCCCTCTGAACTTCGAGGGCTGGCGCTCCGCGCCTTGCAGAGCGCCAAGGACTCCAAGACTTCTCATTTATCCCCCACTTTCTCATGCATGTTTCTTGGTATTGTACCTATGTTTCATAGTTATTTCTGACACTCCAAGGTACTTCTAAAAGTCAAGAACTCATCCATAACGTATGATCAAACACCTTGAATTCATAAATCCAATTCAAGGAGAGTTAGTTTCCAAGTCAAAGTGAAGTTAGAGTCAAGCCAAGCAAAGTTAAGAAGTAAGTCTTTAAAGCTTTTCAAAAGTCTTTATTGAACGTTTTAACTTCATTTTAAGACTCAAGTTTCAAGTCAAGTAAAGGGTATAGAGTTTCAAGTCAAGTAAAGGGTATAGAGTTTCAAGTCAAGTAAAGAGTATCAAGTTTCAAGTGAAGTCAAGAGTATAAGTTGAGTTCATTTCTCAAAAGTTATTAGGGAACTATGTATTCCCATAGAAGTTTCTAATGTTTCTACATTTGAATAAGAAAGGAACTATGATTTCCAAAAGAGCCTTTGGGCTAGTTTTCAAGAAAAAGGAACATCGATTCCAAGTGAGCCTTTGGGCTAGATTTTGAGTAATTATCTCAAACAAAAGAAAGATGTGTTTAAAACACTTATGAGCTAAAGTATTTTGGGAGTAGTATCGAGCACCGAATTGGGGATGCGAGTTCATATTAACTCAACTCTCCATAAGAACCATGCGGCCAACATGGGGTTTAACGGGTCATACTTTTTAGATGATCCCGTAAGTTAAGCTAGTGGATCCACTTAGTAAAGTTAGCTTCCTATATCACGGCAAGGTATAGGATAGTCCTTGGGCAATGTGAGGTAAAACATTGTATCATCACCAGGGCTCATAGTGGTGGTTGTCGGTTAAAGAACCTCCCACAAAAGTTATTTTTACTTTTATATAAGCAAAGTTGAGTTGCTATTGTTTTATCATTAACGAGCTAAGTTGTTTACGTTGATTTACAAGCTTTATATATTGCATGTGTCTTATTGCTTTATATATTGAGTTCAGTTATTCATGAGTCGAACAAAGCCAAGGTAAGTGTTCTATTGTACTCCTTTTAAGCTTAAGTTGTGGTTTAGCTTTCCAGCTCGCATACGCGTACATTCAATGTACTGATGCCAGTTGGCCTGCATCTTATGACGATGCAGACACAGGTACCCAGGATCAGCATCCAGCATGCCGTTGATGCAGTTGAGCACTCCCGAGTAAGTGGTGAGCCTCCTTACTTTCCGGAGGACTCTGTTATTTTGTGTTCTTAGTTTTGTTTTATTAGGATGTTGCGGGGTCTATCCCAACATCCATCTCAGTACATTTAGAGGCTTCATAGACAGTCAGTCGTTTAGTTTAAGTCTCTCATCTATGTATATATGTAAATATTCTATTTTGAGACTCGAGTTGCCTTTTGGGCCAGATTTTATCAGTTAAGTTGTTTTATGTCTTTGCATGACATTGAGTTATTCTATTGAGTTAGGTTTCCACTGAGTTAAGAAAGCCAGGCCAAGGGTTTGCTTGGGGCCAGCAATGGTCTCCGGGTGCCGGTCCCACCCAGGGTGTAGGCTCGGGGCGTGACACCTAATTAATAACTAACTTAATTCCCAAACCCCCGACTTAAAACTAAAATATCAAAAATTGGCAGCATCTACGGATCACCTATCCACGGACCGTGGATGGGTCTACTGGCCGTTCTGTGGTCTCGTGGTTTTCACCTGAGGCTTGTCTTTTCATGACTCAACAGGCCTTGACCTACACCCATGACCTACGGGGCGTGGTTTGCTCTACTGGCAGTGGATGGCCATCCGTAGGTCACAAATTTGACAGTTTTTTGGGACAAATTTTGGGGTTCCCCTCAAGAACCCCTTGGGTGGTCCTCGAGGGGCCGTACCCGGATGATTAACCCCTAAAATACCTATTCTAACTACGGGAAATTTCCTTTGATTTTAATCCTCATACGACACTCCAAAACGTTTACGAAAGGCTCTAGAACACACTAGTTCAACTTACTAAATTACGGAGTGTTATAACATTTATAAGCATAATCTCCAATATAGACATAATATGAGCATAAATCATCATAAGGCATAGTCCAATATCATAGAAAATACCACATACGTATAAGCATAGTCCATACTCAATCCTCTTAGCATAAGAGAAACTTTATAAGTAACCTTCAAGTTATACTTGTGCAATGCATAGATGAGACCCCATAATCCCACCTAGGCTAAGTACCACTTTTAGGCCATCATACTTCTTTATCATAAGATCAAATAACCTCAAATCATACTTGTGCAATGCATGAATAAGACCCCATAATCCCATTCATGCTAAATATCCCCTTTGGTCATCATAGTCATACTTACCATCTCATGGTCACATCCTTAGCTTACTTCATGTAGACAAGGAAACTATCACGTTTCGTCAATCATATCAAGGAAAGAAACTATGGCAACAATCTAAGCTAAACATACATCATTTCAGAAAACACTACATAAGTAGCTTCAAGTCATACTTGTGCAATGCATGGATAAGGCCCTATAATCCTACCCACACTAAGTACCACTTAGGCTATCATACTTAAATGATTACTATTTATCATTCTAGACTACCAAAGAATAGCACCATATTAGGCTAAACCAATCTATCATGGTAAAACATATTAATCATGCAAGTCGAAGCTATTCTAGGTAGGGTACAAGTGTTCCATCCTAGCTTCCACGCAATCATGCTATGATGCTAATGCAAGCTACCCTTAGGAGAGTATGATTTAACAATCCTAAGCTACCATGAAATGGTCTTGGCCTAACCAAGTCATGCTACCGTGAAGTCATTCTATAATGTTAGTTCAAGATACCCTTAGGAGAGTATGAGTCCTCAATCCTAGGCTACCATGACTACTACTAAATCAAGCTACCATGAAAGCATCCCAAAATGCTAATTCAAGCTACCCTTAGGAGAGTATAGTTCCTCAATCCTAAGTTACTAGGAAAAGTCCTAACTCAAGCTACAAAGCTTGGTCTTGTCTTACCCAGTCAAGTTATTCATGAAGGAATACTATGTCTCAACTTCAAGCTATGCTAGTCTAACATGTATGATTCATTTTAGGTGAGTAAACCTTCCAACCATGAATCATTCTATGTGAGAGAATCTTTCATCTCCTAGAATATTCATGCCTAAGTGTATATTTGAGAATATTCCTTCACTAACACAACAACCTAGAATGATCTTAGACACTTAACTCTAAAAGTTGTACTTCTTACAATCATAATTCATATCTAGATTTCAAGGCATTCTAATCACATGCTTCATTATCAAGTGATTCTAGTGTTAATTCATCATAAAATCTCAATCTCATTCATTACTAGTCAAGATCCATCTTATAGTCTTTTGATCTAATTTGATTCATGTTAACTTACTTCTATTCTTGACCAATTTCTATACATGACATCAATTCTAGAAGATCACCTTTGAATCCTCAATTCACCTCACAAGGCACAAACCAACATTCTTCAATTTCATCAATTAGCTAGGGTTAGCTAGGGAAAACATATAATATCTACATAATGACATAATTCAATGCTACATCTATCATAAACAAGTACTATCAACTCAATTGGAATCATACTCAACACTACCCATAACATAGGAAGAAATCCTAGCTAGAAATGGGGGTTTATCTTCACAATTGGGGGAATTCTAGGGGGCTCCATAGATGGAAGAATCCATGGATGAATAATATAACATACCTTGATTCAAAGCCCTCACAAAAGATTGCAAAAATGGTGTAATTTGACCTAGCTTTCTTCTTCTTCTTCTTCTTCTTCTTCTTCTTCTTCTTCTTCTTCTTCTTCTTCTTCTTCTTCTTCTTCTTCTTCTTCTTCTTCTTCTTCTTCTTCTTCTTCTTCTTCTTCT
>JAJOOR010024446.1:0-11242 GCA_036250505.1 Solanum acaule | reverse complement strand
AACAGCTTAAAGGGTATTTCAGACATTTTGATAAAAAAAAGTGTTTACCAGCACTTATTTGCCAAACACATCAACAACTTTTTTTTTAACTGCAGCACTTTTATCCAAACACATAACTACTTATTTTAAAAATAAGTCCAGCACTTTAAAAAGTTACTTTTTAAAAGTTACTTTTTTTAAGTCAATCCAAACGGGCTCTAAATCAGATTTGCAATACTTGAACATGAAAGTAAGAGGTAAGCAATGATAGACAACACAATTCGATAAATAACAAGGAGATAAACTAAGAAAGCAAGCAGATCCAACACGTAAGGTAAAGAAAACAACAAAAGTGCTAATAGTCAACCCAAACAAACAAAGCACTAGAGAGTTTTAACCATACTTTAATAAAACAGTAGCCAAGATTTCAGCAATAACAGAGAATTTAATTAAAACAATCAAGCATTCTACATGAAAAGCTATAATATAACTTAGGAACATATAAACAGAGAGCTTAAGCTAAAATAAATAGAACAAAACTGAGGAAAGAATTTTACCTCCTTCCGGGCAGCGAACCGAGATGAGAACGAGCAGAGATGAACTTCCATGACCACAAAAACTCCAACGAGCTTCTACCAACCTCAGCAACCCACGAACAAAAGATAAAATATATATACTAAGCCTATTTCCTTAACAACTCACTAGAATTTGTAGTTTCTTTCTTATACAAGTTGTGCTTCTTTTCTATCCTCTCTTTCGTTCTCCTTCCTTTATTTTTTTCCTAAGGACAATGGGGAAAGAGGTTTATATAGAAGAAGACTAGGGCTGATTTATGGGGGAAATTGGGAGGGAAGAATTGGTTGATTTCTAATTTTTAAATTCGAAAGCTCCTGCTGCTTGTACTAATCCAACAACATCTGAACAGGGAAGGGGCGAGGTGGACGAACTCGATCGATTCGATTGTCCTTGGAGCTACGTGAATCAATCTCGTAGCCATGAGGACGATTCTGCAGGCTGCTCCTAATGTACGAGTGTACTGCCTGGGCGAGAAGACCACGCGAAATGCTTTTCGTTTATCTCCGTCTCGACTCTGCATCCTTTCGTGAACGTTGGAGCTGGAAAATCGTACACGCCGTCTACTTTCCGTTTTTTATGCCGTGTATTGCTGTTAGTAATGTTATTTGAAAGCATTGGGTCTTTTGTTTTGGTATTGTTGTATGTTATTGTGGGCTGGGAATTGGTGTCGGCTGAGGGATAATAGGGATTGGGCTGGAAAATTTAAAGAGGAGGAAATGGGAACAAAGGTATGGGCTAATGAGAATTAGAATTAGGGCCCAAAACTTTAGTTTTTTTTAATTAAAGAAATCAACCATATCGAGTTTAATTTAGCAAATTCGACTGAACTTAAATAGGATGAATTAATATAATTAATTCATGAGCTTGTTACCTTTCACGGAATAAAATAATTAATTTGATTATATATAAAATAAAATTTTATCAAACACTAATTAACTCCAAATTATAAACTAGTAAATAACTAAGCAAACTAACTAAATATTTAATTAGACAACCTTTTGAGACGATTTTCGAATATTTATAAAATTCAAAAATATACATATATTACTTAAAAATTATAAAAAATGACCAAACTATTTAAAACTAACTTGAAAAATATTTTGAATTTTATAAAGTCAATTATTTTAAATCGCTTGAAAATTAAGAAGCTCGAAAATTAATTTTATCGGGGAGGGTCAAAATTGGGTGTCAACATCAAGTTAAGCAAGAACCAATCAATTTTCACCCCACATGACATCATGACACATATAAGGATTTATCAACTAACATGCTCATACAATTTGCATTACGGTATTACTACATAATTAAGCCCATTTTCATATTATTTTGAGTCAAAACTTAAGAACACATGCTAGTTACAACGTCAACAATCTATTGCATTTTTCCAAATATGATTACCAATGACGTTTGGCTAACTTATTCGGACATAGCTTCAAAAGACCAAGGTTGGTTTCTCAATCCTACTCTTCTATGTGACTAATTTTCCCTTAAGACGATCGTCATCCATCCATTATTGGAAACTGTCACTCCTAAGACAACTCTAAGACTCGACAAAGCAATAAACTAATCCTATTCGGTTCAAAGGGACAATCCTCAGTAAAAGTACCGAAAACAAACGTTGAGGAACCCAAAATAAAAAAATTAAAAATTTAACTAAAAACTATCACTAGACTCGATAAAGCAATAAACAACTATCTACATCAGAGACATATTACCCCACCCCACACTTTAAAAATAAGCACTGTCCTCGGTGCACAGTTTAAAGCAAAGTATAGATTTAGGAATACTCCCTCGGGCCTCTAGGCCTCGTCGTCACCACCATCGAACACCATCAAGGCATTCGCCTCCTCCTTATCTACATCATCTTCCTCATCATCATCTAGAGCCTCATCAGCAGTAGCCCCTTTATCATCCAGAGGCTCTAAGAAGACGGGACCAATGCTGCATAAGGCCGCTGCACTCTCGGTCAAGGGGTAGCGATCCACCATTGTTTCCATCTCAGTATTAGTAACCGGACGTCCATCGATCCGCAATTGCAACTTAGCCATCCCAAACATCCTAGCCATGACACTGTCGTCACGGGCTTGCCTCTCTTGGGCAGACAAAATCGGTCCGTGGGATGAGTCAAGGGACTTAGTCCTCGTCACATCAACTAGCTTACCCGTCAGATCCAGGTGAAAAGCAATGGTCAAGTCCACAACCTCATCCTTAATACCCCGGGCCCGCAGAAAGCGGGTGATCAAACCCCATAGCAAAACCGCCACCTCATATTATTCCTAAATTTCATCAAGTTTTTTCTAAGAATCTCCCCTACATTAATGGGCATCCCCTTCATCAGCATATAAACCAACACCACCCTATCCCTTATTACCTTTGTTAGATGTTTCGCGAGTAGTAACACACTACACACTATCTTTAACCACACCCTAGCAACTTCATTGAAATTAGCAAAATGGAGGGTATTATGCCTTCCAATATCCTTGCTACGCTCCCACCTAGCCGTGGACTCTACCCCAGATAAAGTATGTCGGATATCCTTATAAGGAGGTTTATCCTTCAATGTATTAAAGTCATTAGAATCACAATTCGGGGTCCCCAAAAATTCATTTAGTATCGTAGCATTGAACTTCACATCCTTACCTCTAATTAGAACAATTTTATATTTAGTTTCAGTGAGCCAATTTGCATAAAACTCACGAACTAATTAAGACAAATTACAATCTCCCGGATGATCAAAAATAAATCTCAGCCCCAACTCAAGCACAGTCCGATAAATAACAGGAAATTGAGATTGCAACCTTACCTCATGGACGTATTCGTCGCCCATATACTTTGGTTCGCACTGACACTCAAACCATTCCCAACCATACCGCTCCACTGCATTTTTCCCAAATTTCTGGACTGGTTCCCGATTTCTGAGCCGAATGCTTCACCCTTCCTACTACGCTTAGAACCCGCCACACTCTTTATTTTTGGTGCCATTAGAACCTGATGAAGAAGAACAAAATAGACAAAAAGAGAAAAACAAAATGAAATTAGATGGGGGGTGTTCGGATTAGGCAATGGGTAAGGGGGAAGATGAAAGTAGTGTTGAGGAAGAGAGAAGTGTGGAAAAGTAGTGTTGGAGTTGTGGGTGTTGAGGTTTTATAGTGGGTGGTGGGGAAGAAGAAAGGTTGGTGGTGTTAATTGAGGTTTTTGAAGATGAAATGTGAGAAGAAAAAGAAGAGTTTGAGAGAATTTAGGGGGGTTTGGGCGGTTTTTAGGAGAATGGGGAAAGAATTGGGAGTTTTAGGGATTTAAGGGGAGTGGGTCGGGTTTTATCCGGGTATAAACCCAAATTTTAAAAAAAATTGGAGTGTGGTGCGATAGAGGGGCGACGCATCGCTCAGCGAGCCCTAACTTGCTCTCTGAATTGCGGATCCTAGTGCGGCGCGGCGCTCAGCGCGCCCCAACATACTCTCTGAATCTTCATGCCAGGCGCAGCACGCCAGCCAGTACGCCTGGCTCAGTGATTTCAAACTTTACAAGCTAAGTTACAAATAATGAAAAATCCTATTTAACTAAAACTAAGAACTAAAAGAACTTCCTAGATTCAACGAATTTAAACTATGCTAAAATAATAAAAAGAAAAATTTCAAACACGAACTACCTATTTATTATATATTGTTCATGGGTTGCCTCACATGTAGCGCTTGATTTAACGTCGCGGCACGATGCAGCTTGGTTCATTCACTATTAAGCTCAAGAGCCTCCCGATCACGATCCGAATCTACACCAAAGTAGTGTTTCACCCTTTGCCCATTTACCAAGAACATAGGGCCAGTCTCTCTTTTAAGTTCAACATCCCCATGTTGTGTCATTCTTACCACTTCGAAAGGACCACTCCATTTAGACCTTAGTTTTCCGGGGAATAACCTCAATATAGAGTTAAAGAGTAGTACCTTTTCTCCGGGGATTGAAGGTACGAGCTACTATGTGCTTGTCATGCCACCTCTTTGTCTTTTCTTTGTATAGCTTGGCATTCTCATACGCGTGAAGCCTAAAATCTTCAAGTTCATGCAGCTGATTCACTCTCTTTTTACCGGCTAGCTCGAGGTCCAAATTCAACCTTTTGATTGCCCAATAAGCTTGATGTTCTAATTCTGCCGAAAGATGACATGCTATACCAAATATTATGTGATAGGGAGAAGTCCCTATTGGTGTCTTGTACGCAGTCTTATATGCCCACAATGCATCATCCAACTTCTCAGATCAATCTTTCCTCTGCACATTCACCGTTTTCTGCAAAATTTGTTTCACTTCTCTGTTCGAAACCTCCACTTGGCCACTCGTTTGAGGATGGTAAGTTGTAGCAACCTTGTGATGAATTCCATACTCAGCAAGAAGATTGTTAACTAGATGGTTAATGAAATGCTTACCTCCATCACTTATGATTGCCCGTGGAGTGCCAAAACGAGTGAAGATGTGTTTCTTGATGAACTTTATCACCACCCTTGAATCATTCAAAGGAAGAGTGACAGCCTCAACCCATTTACTCACATAATCGACAGCCACGAGAATGTATTGGTTTCCACTAGATGGTGGGAAGGGGCCCATGAAGGCAATACCGCACACATCAAAGATTTCCACTTCCAAAATGTTACTTAGCGGTATTTCATGTCTTCTTGAAATAGTACCCAACCTTTGGCATTTATCACAACCCTTCACAAAAGCAATAAAATCTTTAAATAACGAGGGCCAAAAGAAACTAGATTGTAGTACCTTATGAGCAGTGCGCTCTCCTCTATGGTGACCTCCATATGGGCTAGCCTGACAACTTTCGAGCACTTTGTGAACCTCAGACTCCGGAATGCATCTTCTTACTACCCGGTCTACACCTTGCTTGAATAAGAATGGTTCATCCCAGATATAGAATTTGGCATTATGATTGAGCTTTTTCTTTTGTTGGGTGGTTGCACCCGGAGGATAATCGCCACTTACTATCAAATTCACAATGTCTGCATACCATGACACTTGAGAGATATCTAATGCCATAAATTGTTCATCCGGAAACTCTTCCCGGATTTGCTCACTTTTATTCACATATGAAAAATCCTCCAACCTAGATAAGTGATATGCTATTTGATTCTCAGTACCTTTCCTATCTTTGATCTCAAGGTCAAATTCTTGGAGAAGCAATATCCATCGAATCAGCCTTGGTTTAGCATCCTTCTTGTTGAATAGGTACCTAATAGTTGCATGGTCAGTAAAAATAATCACTTTAGTACCTACCAAATACGATCTGAACTTGTCGAAGGCGAACACTAGAGCCATCATCTCCTTCTCAGTCACTGTGTAATTAGCTTGTGTAGAGTCAAGGGTCTTGCTTGCATAATAGATCAAGTGAAACACTTTATTCTTTCTTTGTCCCAACACTGCACCCACTGCTACGTCGCTTGCATCACATATGAGTTCAAATGGTGATTCCCAATCAGGAGCAATTAAGATGGGAGCCTCAATTAAGTTCCTCTTCAACATCTCAAAAGCTTTCAAGCACATTTCATCAAAGTCAAACTTCACCTCTTTGTCCAAGAGACCGCACATATGTCTTGCAATCTTGGAAAAATCCTTGATGAGTCGCCTGTAAAATCCTGCATGACCAAGAAAACTACGCACCCCTTTTACAGAAATGGGAGGGGGCAATTTTTCAATAACTTCTACCTTGGCCTTATCAACCTCCAAACCAGATTTGGACACCATGTGTCCCAACACTATCCCCTCTCTTACCAAAAAATGACACTTTTCCCAGTTTAGAACTAAGTTAGTGTCTTCACATCTAGCAAGTACTTTATCAAGATTTCGGAGACATACCTCAAAAGACTTCCCAAAGATGGAGAAATCATCCATGAACACCTCTACAAAGTCTTCCACCATATCATGAAACCTGGCCATCATACACCTTTGAAAAGTCGTCGGTGCATTGCAAAGTCCGAATGACATGCGTTTGAAAGCATAGGTACCATAAGGACAAGTGAACGTGGTTTTTTCCTGATCCTCGGGTGCAATCAAGATCTAGTTGTAATCGAAATACCCATCTAAGAAACAATAGTACTCCTGCCCTGCTAGTCCATCAAGCATTTGATCAATGAAGGGAACGTGGTAGTGATCTGTCCAGGTAACGTCATTTAGTTTTCGGTAATCCATACAAATTCTCCACCCGGTCACTGTTCTAGTAGGAATCAACTCATTATTTTCGTTCCTCACCACAATCATACCTCCCTTCTTAGGAACACATTGCACCGGACTTACCAATTTACTATCAGAGACCAGGTAAACAATTCCAGCATCTAGCCACTTTATTACTTCCTTTCTCACCACTTCTTTCATCAAATGATTTAGTCGACGTTGATGTTGTGCACTTGGTTTATGATCCTCTTCCATGTAGATTCTGTGCATACATAACGCCAGACTAATCCCATGAATATTAGTCATCTGCCATCCAATAGCTTTCTTTCTCCGCTTTAGAATCATCAATGCCGCTCTAACCTGTATTTCAAACGACTCTGCAGAAAGTATAACATGCAAAGTTTCATTAGTACCCAAAAATGCATACCTGAGGTGAGCTGGCAGTGTTTTCAGTTCCAGCTTTGGGGCTTCCTCAATAGAGGGTTTGGGTGGTGGTCTTAGCTCACACTCTAATAGTTCAACTCTCCACTTGTGAGGCTCCACAAGTACCAGATTTAGACATGTTTCTATCTCTTGAGCCTCAGTGTCTTCATCTCTCTTATGAACTATTAACACTCTTTCTAAGGGATCTTTGGGCACAACTAACTGTGACTACTATGCGATCAACCGCAGTAATAGCAGACAACTCTTCATAAATAGAAGGCAATCTTAGAGCGCGATAAACATCAAATACCTCTACCTTATCATGTGCCCTCATGATTAATTGACCAACTGCTACATCAATCAATACCCTACCCGTGGCCAAGAAAGGACGTCCCAAAATGAATGGAACTTTAGGATCTAGTTCAAAGTCTAAGACCACAAAATCTACCAGAAAAATCAATGAACCTACTTGCACTAACACATCTTCTACCACCCCCTCTGGCCTAGCAATAGCTCTATCAGCAAGTTAGAGAATAACAGTGGTTCATTTTGGACTACCTAACCCAAGCTTTAGATACAAAGATAAGGGCATCAAATTTATACTTGCCCCCAAATCACACAACCCCCGGGCATGAACACTTTGCCCAATTGTAATCTGCACAGTAAAACTACCCGGATCTTTTAACTTTTTGGGCAGTCTATTATGGATCCTTGAGCTGCACTCCTCAGTAAGTGCTACAGTTTCATATTCTGTGAGCCTCCTCTTGATAACCACAATGTCCTTCACGTATTTAGCATACTTCGGGATACCCTGCAAAATGTCAACCAAAGGTAGATTAATGTGAACCTGTTTAAGGAAAGAGAGAAACTTACCGAAGCATTCATCTTCATTCTACTTTTTCATCCTTTGTGGAAATGGAGGTGGTAATTTCTTTTGAGGAACGGGTACCTCAACATTGGAGCTTTTTACTACCTCTTCCACCTATTTTTTTGTTACTTACCTCCGTGTCTCTCTTATTTGGAGCTAGTTCCTCTAATTGCAGCCCACTTCTAGTACTTACCGCATACAATTGCTTTGGGTTGGGCTCAGTATCACCGGGCTGCCCACCTTGGGGACGCAAGTTTAAAGAATTAGCCACTTGCACAACTTGTTTCTCTAAACTCATTTGGGACATCTGGATGTTTCTAATGTTCTCATCCTGCTTATCTACTCTAGCATTTAATTTGGTCCCTATTTCAGTCATGAGCTTTTGGAGTAACTCTTCATTGGTCATCCCCCATTTTGGTGCATTAGGATTTGAGCCTTGGCTAGGATTGTAGTATTGTTGCTCAGCCCCTTGAGAATGGTATTGGTTAACCCCTTGCGCCTGATTTTGGTTTTGGTTACCACCCCATGAGAAGTTAAGATGGTTCTTCCAACTAGGGTTGTAAGTATTACCATACTTTTGTTGCACTCCACCCCTTTGCGCATTACCCACATAGTTTACAGAATCCAAGTTTGCCTCACATTGCTCGGTTTCATGAGTTCCACTACCACATACCTCACACCAATTTGCTGCATATTGTACCACATTTACCGGTACCTGATTTAGAGCCATTTGTTTAAAATGTAAGGCTATGTTATGTTGCATTGCATCTAATTTGGCATTTATGGCAGTAGCTTGGTCTATATCTAAGATCCCTGCAGCCTTTTGGGTTGGGGTTCTAGACATTTCCCCCTCATACCCTTGGTTCCTTTCAGAAAGTTTATCGAGTAAGGCGAAGAACTCTTCACTTGTTATGGATAGGGCCTATCCACCTGCTGCACTATTAAGAAAAGCACGAGCATTATAGTCTAAACCCTAAAAGAAAGTGTGAGCAAGTACCTCATTGGTTTGCATGTGGTGTGGGAAAGAATTCAACATTTGTTTGAAACGTGCCCATGCTTGGTACATGTCCTCCCCTTGCTTTTGAACAAAGTTTATTATCTCACCCCTTAGCTTAGCGGTTTTCTTTGATGGGAAAAATTGACTCAGGAACTTCTTTGCTAGATCATCCCAAGTTGTGATGGAGTTTGGTGGCTCAGAGTCTAACCAACGCCTTGCAGCTCCTAACAATGAGCATAGGAACAAAGTCAACCTTATATAGTCTGATGAGACTCTAATTGGGATGTATGTATTGGTAATGTCTATGAAAGTCCTAAGATGGATTTGAGGATCCTCATGGGGGAGACCAGTGAATTGCCCATTAGAATGGAGGATCTGTACCATGCTCTGTTTTATTTCAAATCTACCCCCCGGTGGAGGTTTCCTAATACTAGATGCCAAATTGGCTGTGAATGGGACTACCACATCACGTACAGGCCTTGCTGTGATGACAGGAATGACAAGGGGTATGCCTTAGTTATTCCCATTGCCTCCGTTATTCGGGTTTTCTTGGTTGTTCACATTTTTCGGGTTATTTACGTTGTCTTGATTATCATCCCTGATGTTCCCCAGAAGACCTAAACGCAGTTCACCTCGTTCTTGCTCCATATTATTCCTTTTTCTACGCTCTCGTAGAACTCGTTCGGGTTCGTTGTATGGTTCGATAAGTTCTCTTTTTCTAGCCAGACCTAAAAGTCAAGTGCCTGCAATAACAAGCTAAGATCAAGTAATTAATATCTGAAAGTTTTAATTGTAGACTAAAGAAGATCGAATATAAATCAATTTCTAAGTCCCCGGCAGCACGCCAAAAACTTGTTGCTCTCAATTGCACACGCAAGTGAACACGGTTGCACAAGTAATGTAGATTCTTTAAGAAACGAGTTATCGTTCCCAAGGGACTTATGATCAATTTATATTTAACACTTAATTCTACAAATAAAAGTAAAAGTAACCTTTTCAAGAGTTGATGATTGATTGTTAACTACTACTAATTATGAACTAACTAAACGTAACTAAATGAGAACGACTTTAAGATGATGTTTCAAGTAAGTAAAGGACAATTCCAGGGCTGCAACATGCAATGAATCTCATGTATTATATTATTGGCTTAGAATGAATTTCAGTTGTCAAGTTACTGGTTTATAGGGTTAATTCTATGAGTCGGGCTACACACCTCTAGTCGCCTACTCCAGTTAGCTATCTAACTACATCATTGAGCGGGGATAAATAGACTAACTGGCGAGCATTTATATTTCATCCTATTTCGTAACCAAGCAAGTTGTTCGTCCCGACGTCACTTCTAAACACAAATCACCTCAATCCAATGGGTCGATCGAGCTCTTTATATTCTCTAGTCTATCTAATCCCTCCTCTCTCGATTTTAAGATTAGACAAATATATTTATCTCATGGTGATCAAGCACAAAATACTAAAACAAGAATATAGAAGTAACTTATAATGACAACCAAGAATTAATTCATAAAACCTTTAATAATCAACAATCCATTCATAGCTACAGCCCCAGAACTAGGGCGTTTAGCCACTCATACTATTAGTGTAACATCCCGTATTCGAAACAGACAAAAATGCAGATTTTTAAAAGTTGCAGGTGCAACTTACGGTCACCATCCACGGACCGTAGGTCAGACCACGGCTCGTGCTGGTGGACCGTGGTTCACCACTGCAACCCCTCCCTAAACCAGCTCAGAAAATTGGCTATGTCCCGACTCACGGACAGACCCACAGTCTGTAGATCAGACCACGGTCCGTAGGTCTGACCGTAGATGAGGGTCAGCAGCCAGTTAGCTAAAAAATATTGATGGGTCAACTTCAGATGATCATAACTCTTAGCACAAAATGAATTGTGTGTCCCATGACCTATGGTTAGATAGATAATTGAATTATCTTTCCAACGCCACCGAGTTTGCTAAATTCTAACCTCCGAGTAAAAAGTTATGCTCGTTTTAGTGAAGGCCTGTCGAGCAGGCTTGACTTACGGACGCAATCTACGAACCGTAGATTGACCTATGGCCCGTAGGTCCAATCCGTAGGTCACTCCGACAGCAGTTAATTCAGGGGTCCTTTGGTCTTTTCCTTTTTCGTTTAACCCCTAAGATACGTCGTTTAGACCCTAAATCATGAGGTTTTAATTAGTTTAAGCCTAGAAACATAACTAGAACTTACCTAAGTCAAAT
>JAJOOR010024445.1:0-13356 GCA_036250505.1 Solanum acaule | reverse complement strand
ATGTAAAATATCATAACTATTTGATGAATATCTAAACAAAATCACATAAAAATTGGAAAATTCGACTGTAAATCCTTAATATATAGAATCGATGATTTAAACATCAAATCAAAATAAATCAAAATAGATAATGGAAATTACCTAGTCAATCGAGAAATCTGCTTGAATTAATAAAGAGATATCGTTTAACAATAGAGAAAATTTCTTGATGAACAATAATTGAGAACCTTGAAGAAAGATAATCTTGAAACGTGGAAGGAGGGGAAGAAACGTGAAAGGTGGGGAAGAAACGTGAATGGTGAAGAAGAAGGTTAATGGGTATTGGTTTAATTTTTGTTTCTTTTTAAACGGTTATTGATATATAATTTGGCCCAATATAGGACTCTTTCCATAAATAAAATTAATTTTAAACGCTAAAATCTGAATACATATTATTTTATAAAAATATTGCCATTCTGCCATTTTAAATAAATATTTTAAAGTGTTGTTATTTTAACTAATTATGTTAGGTATTATGACTTAATTACTAATTTTCCCTTAAATAAATGGCAAAATATTAATGGGTATTTTCGTGTATATATATTCAATTGCCTAATGCATTGAACTAAGTGTATATTTATATTCTTGTACAATATTATTGTAGGAATAATATTTGATTGAAGGATATTAATGTTATTCAATATTTTATGGACATTTTGATAATTCAATTTTTAAAACATTTTGGTTCCACTTATATATATACTTACTATTTACTAATTTAATAGAAGTTTTATTTCTTTTTTTTTTTATGTGAAGGAAAAATGACAAATTAATTTATGATTACTATTTAATATTTAATTAATAAAATATTTTATAACTTTTTTATTCAGTATAAAGGTAAAATGGTAATCCAACTTTGAATTTTGGAGCTTTCCACTTTTAATATTTATTTATTTATTTATTTATGATAATATGATGATAAGTTAGGAAAATGAATGTGTATTTATGAAGTTCATTTTAAATGGAAAAATAATTTTTAAAAATGATTTTAAGAAAATAAATTAATCGGTAAGGGGTATTTTCGTAATTCAACTTTTGACTTAGATTGTTTCCACATTTAATAATACTAGTTTCTGGACACGTGCAATGCACGTGTGTCTCATGTAATATGTTATAAATTCGTTAGGACAATTAAAATTCAATGAAAATATGCGTGTAATGAGTACTAAAATGCAACAATCTCAAATAAATGTTATGATAATAATTTATAGAAAAATAAATTAAAGAAGACTAACAGAGAAATATCAAAAAAATAAACATAGAAGAAAAAAATAACATACGCATCCTTCTTAAGACTTTAATCATAACATTATATAAATGAAAAAAGAAATACAAAATCGGTACATAATTTTCCAAGTTTTTGTCGACACCTTCTCTCATATCCAATTAAAATTCAAAAGTCTTCTCCATCGAGTCAAACTAAAGCATGAAATGAATCAAATAGAAAAATCACTTTATTTTCGTAAAGTGATATATAATCAGACTAAGGTAGATATATCATATACTTTAGATGTTGATGGCTTCAGTACTTTAACTATAAAATGAAAAGGATAATTTTGGATGTGAGTTTCATGAAACAAAAAAGATGAATTTATATAGATAAAAATAGAGGAATACCAAAAGACATCTTAAAGTTTTAAATTAAATACTATTTGAAGGTTTCAAAGGGCCAAAATAGATAAAAGAGAACAACTTTAAGAATATTAAATATATGCAATGAACCTCCATTAAAATCTGGAAGAGTAAACAATCCTCCTTTGAACACATGAGCTCTCCATTTACTCAATGTAATAGTTGATTATCACTAGTATTTAAATATGTAATTAACTAAATATTTATAATATTTTAATCTAGTGTAGGGGAAAAATGGTATTTCAACTTTCAACTTTTTTTGTTCCCATTTTTAGTAATATATATATATATATATGATATATTTATAATATTTTAATCTAGTGTAGGGGTAAAATGGTATTTCAACTTTCAACTTTTTTTGTTCCCACTTTTAGTACTAGTAATATATGATGATATGATATATGATATGATGTATATGTATGTATGTATGTATGTGTATATATATATATATATATATATACACATAAACATGACCCTTAACTTGACATCAGCTAGCAACTATGACCTTTAACTTTAGTTGTGCACAAGTAGACACTTCAACTTGTATAAAATTGAACAAATAGACACATTCGTCCTACATGACACCCTACATGGAACTTTTGTGTCCTACGTGTATTATGCCATGTAGGACATGTGTGTCTACTTGTTCAATTTTATACAAGTTTAAGGGTCTACTTGTGCACACTCAAAGTTGGAGGGCATAGTTGTCCGTTGAAGCCAAGTTAAGGGTCATGTTTATGTATTATGCCTATATATATATATATATGATGATATGATATTATAATATGATATAATTACTATTTAATATTTAATTAATTTGATGTTTTATAATATTTTAATTTAGTGTAGGAGTAAAATGGTAGTCCAACTTTGCACTTTGGAGCTTCTCACTTTTAGTAATAATATATGATATGATGATATGATGATGTTAGTAACTGTAATCTAGGATATAGTAAATTTGGGATCACATTAAGCTCCTGTTTTGATTTTAAAAAATTTCCACTCCATCTACTTGTGAAATGTATTCTGTATCCAATTGAAAATCTTTTGACAAGATTTTTCATGAGTCAATTCGTGCTACATACCAACGTAGTTTTTAATAGATTGAGTTGATAAATAGACAGATCAATAACCCATCCAAACTTGAACGATTGAGCGGGTAGGGTTCGATTTAGCCACCCCTAGTTAAAACCATGTGGAAACCTCAAAGTAGAAGCCTTTTTTTATTCTAACTATAACCTAAACTCTAAGCCAAACACCATGACCCACAAAGATATATTATATATAGGGGCAGAGCTACCCTTGCCTTAGGTTTGTCGGAAAATTACATTGTATTGTATACGTCAAATTTTGGTTTAATAAATATAGGGATCCCATAAATATATATAAAAGTGTTGACACCTTTTGACATGAGTTGAAGGCTAAGTGTCGTGGTTAAGGTGTCGCGATATTTGTTTGAGGTTGTGTGTTCTACCATTACCATTGCTAATATCAAAATCACATTTTAAGGGATCACGGGAATCCAAAATATGGCCCAAGTATAGAAAATATAGGAAATTTTAAGAAGAAATGCGCTAGAACTGTGCTTTGGCATTTTAAAAAAGGAAAACTCCCAAGCTATTTAACAAAATCAGATTACATAACCATTGTTAAACATTCATCGTTAATCTTCATGATCACTTCAACTCTTTTCACACTCCTCTGCATTTCTCTATTCCTATCTGCTCTCTTCACTAGTTCAATCAACAAATTTACCACCTAATTTTGTCGGTATGCATTTTTTTGGTGTGTTTTCTCTCTATTAGACTATCTTAATTTAATTTTTAAAAATTGTATTTTTATTTGAGCTAAAAAATTTAGTTCAAATTCTTTTACTTTTAAAGTATTTATAATATTAAGCATGTCATACACGTACAATACACGTGTTTGAGAACTAGGTTTTACGAAGCGTCTAAGCACAGTTCACTCGCGTTCATCAATCAAGAAAAATCATACTAGATCACTTTGCAAAATGAGAAAAGGATTAAATATTGTACCAAATCCCGGTATAAAGGAAAGTCTATACTATATTTTACTATAGTATCGATATTTCAGAAAAAAACATAAAATATATACTAGATCAGATTACAATATCGGAAAATATGTGACGAAAATAGAGATGGTCCCTTACGTTTGAGGTATTTAAAAAATAATCACTTAAATATACTTATGAGTGATTTAGTCATTTAAGTTTATTCTAGCGTCTAATCATGTCGATTTTAAAAGTTGCAATTTCTGAGATTTGACGGAAACATGTAACTTCGTTTCCCATAGTTCTTGTTATGTTGTGACTTAATTCTTTCAACATTTGTATACTTTATGAAGAGTAAGACATGCCTCTATTCATGTCTCCAAGTATGTGATCCATTGACTCACTGAGTGACGTTTACTTATCTCTTCACTAGAGTCGTTATGTCTTAATTTTTTTTTCAATATAGATAATTTATTAAATACTTAATTAGACTGAAATTTCACTTTTACAAATATAAATGACTTCAACGTTTTAAAATATAGTAAAGGGACTAATTCTTAAAATATTAATTGTCATATTGTCTCTTTCCCTCTCTTTCAGGGTGTAGCTACGTATGTTTGAGGGTGTTAGTTGGACACCTTCAGTGCAAAAGAATATTATACATATAGAGTAAATGTTATTTCTTATACATATATACTAAATCTTAAATTTATTCTTAACCTCCTTATCGGAATTTCTGATTTCGCCGCTCCTCTCTTTTACATCCATTTATTGTCCTTACAATTTCATAGCCTATGCATTTCCCTATTCCTTACAAAATTTATTCGATTTTTTAAATTTAATTTTATATTAAAAAAATTCTATTTTTATTTGGGCTAAAAAATTTAGTTCAAATTCTTATACTTTTAAAGTATTTACAATAATAAGCATCAGATACACGTGCATCGCACGTGTTTGAGACGTGTATATATATATATATATATATTAGATCAGATTGCAATAGTAGAAAAATTAAATTAAAATCATACTACATCGCATTACAAAATGGGAAAAATATTAAAATTATACCAAATCGCCCGCATCATAAAACCATATAAAGGAAAGTCTATACTATATTGAATTATAATACCATTTTTTTATATAAAAGAAATACAAAAATAAACCATAAAAAAAAATTAATAGATCATATTACAATGGCGGAAAAAATTTAAAATTTTCAGAAAAAAAACATAAAAGATATACCAGAGGATTACATTACCGGAAAATATGTGACGAAATTGGAGATGGTCCCTTATGTTTGAGGTATTTAAAAAAATAATCACTTAAATACACTCATGAGTGATTTAGTCATTTAAGTTTATCAATAGTGAGCGTTTTCCCTCACCAACAGATACTTTAACGATTCTTTATTTAATAAAAACTATGAAAAAGTAATTTTGATTAAAAAAAATCATATTCTAGAGGCGCAAATTTTGTAGTTTGCGCAGTTTTTGATATCTGGTGCAACTTTTACTATTTTTTAAAATCTTATTCTAATGTCTGATGTATATTTTAAAGGTTACAATATTTGTGAAATGATAAAAATATATAACTCTTTTCCCATGATTCTTGTTATGTTGTAACTTCATTCTTTCAACATTTGTATACTTTATAAAGACTCATGCATTCCTTTATTCCTATCTCCAAGTATGTGATTCATTGATTCATGAAGTGACTTTTACTTACCTTTTCACTAGAGTCCCTGTGTCTTAAACTAGTTTCAATAGGAATAATTCATTAAATACTTCATTAGACTGAAATTTCACTTTTACAATTATAAATGACTTGTACGTTTTAAAATTTTATAAAGGGACTATTTTTAAAAATATTAATTGCCATATTATCTCTTCCCCTTCAATTGCACACCTTCGATGCAAAAGTCTATTATGCATATAGATTAAAAGTTATATTATATACATATATACTAAACCTTGAATGTATTCTTGAATCCCTTATCAAAAGTTCTAACTTCGCCACTACTCTCTTTTTAATCCATTTATTTCCCTCACAATTTTCACATTCCTCTGCGTTTCCCTGTTTCTGTCTATTCTGTTCACCAATTCAATCAACAAATCTACTACCCGATTTTGTCGGAATGCATCTATATTTTATGTGTGTATTTTCTCTCTAATAGATTTCTTTAATTTAATTTTCTATAAAAAATGATATTTTCAAATGTTTAAACTTTTAAAGTGTTTATACGATCAAGCATGAGATGGACGTGCGACACATGTATTTGAAAACTAGAATGAGATGCAATAATAGAAAAGGAAACAAAAATCATACTGGATCACGCTGAAAAATGAGAAAAAGATTAAAACTTATACCAAATCGACTGCATCATATAACTGTATAATGGAAAGTCTATACTATATTTTATTATAGTACCGATTTATTTTTAAAAAAAATATAAGAATATAAAAATAAACCATAAAAAGTTTATTAGATCAGATTACAATGACGGAAACAATTTAAAAAATTTCAGAAAAAAATATGAAATATATACCAAATCAAATTACAATATCGGAAAATATGTGACAAAATTAGAAATGGTCACTTATGTTTAAGGTATTTAAAATATAATCACTTTAATATACTCATGACGATTAGTCATTTAAGTTTGTCAATAGTATGATATTTTTAACGGTTGTTTATTTAACAGAAACTATGAAAAAGTATTTTAATAAACAAATTCATTCTGGGATGTACAATTTTTGTATTACTTACAATTCTTGATATGGTGCGACTTTTACTTATTCTTAAAATCTTATTCTAGAGTTTTACATAGATTTTGAAGGTTGCAATTTGTGAGATTTGATGAAAACATGTAACTCTTTTCCCCATAGTTCTTATGACTTCATTCTTTCAACATTTGTATATTTTTTAAAGAGTCAGGCATGCCTCTATTCGGTCTCCAGTATGTGATCCATTTATTGAGGAATATGCAAAGAGCATTGCCAAGTCTTGAGAAGTAGTTAATTAGTTTGCAGGTTAATTAGTTTGCAGAATTAGTTGTTAGGCTGATTAGTTGAGTCGGTTATTCCTAATACAGCTGTCAACATTCTATTGGTCCATTGGCACTGTTAGTTAGTATAGCTGTACATATATATATATATATATATATATAGCTGAATGTGAACTTGTAATTCATTCATTGAGTACATAAGAAATAAATGCAATAGTTCTCTCTCTGTAAACTACTCTGTTCCATTTTCATAGAAGCAAGTAGATTGAAGACAATCAGAATATTATCACCATTGACTCACTGAGTGACTTTTACTCTCCTCTTTGCTAGGGTTCCTATGTCTTAAGACAATTTCAATATAAATAATTTAATTTTTTTTTTTTGCAAAATAATGAATGTGATCTATAGTCCACAGACCAAAAAAAAAAAACACACACACTGATATTGCCGCTTCCCTTTTCTTCCATGTTGTAGCTCGTTTGTCTAAGGGTGTCAATTGAACACCTTTGGTGCAAAATTATACTATGCATATAGAGTAAATGTTATGTTTCATAAATATATATTTAACCTTAAATGTATTCTTAAAATCTCTTATCAAAATTTCTACCGCAACTCTCTTTTAAATCCATTTATATTTGTCACGCCCCGAGCCTACACCCTAGGTGGGACTGACACTCGAGAACCATTGCTGACCCTAAGCGAACCCTTGGCCTGACTTACTTACTTAGCGGAAGACTTTAAGCATTAAGAAAAGAACTCAAATGCAAGATAACTCAACTGTCTCAAACTAAACTCATAATGTTTTAGAAATAAACATTTAACTTAGCCAAAGTGGCAACATAAAACTGAACATAAGTCAATAACAAGATAAAGACAAATGAACTAACTGACTGTCTATCTATGAAGCCTCTAATAACTGAGATGGATGTCGGGACAAGACCCACGACATCCTAATGAACCAACTACTGAAAAGCAATAAAAAGGGATCCTCCGGAAACAAGGTGGCACACCAACAAACTCTGGAGCTCAACTAGAATCAACGATGCGCTGGATGCTGATCTTGGTTACATGTGTCTGCATCATAAAAAAATGCAGGCCAAATGACATCAGTACATTGAATGTACGAGTATGCGAGGGGAATTCTAAAATAAGACATAAGCTTGAAAAGAACTGAAGAACTTATCTGGCTCAACTCAACTCAACTTAACTAAACTCATTTCAATATAAAGCAATAAAAAATAAATGCCATATAAAGAAAAGCTTTTAAAACATGGATACAACTCTGTGTATTTAGAAATACAATAGTAACTCTGAATGTATGCAAAGATATAATATAAACTCTGAATGTATATAAATATACAATTAACTCTGTGTATATAAGAATACAAAATACTGCTGTGGGAGTTTCTCTAACCGACAACCATCACTTAAGAGCTATTGTGATGATACAACATTTTGCCTCACGCTGCCAAGGCCGTCCTATACCTTGCCAAGGGCATAGAACCTGACTACTGAGTGGATCCACTAGTCTATGCTAAAAAGCACTAAGGAGTCGTCTAAAAAGTATGACCCTTTTTCTATCCATGGTGGCTACATGGTTTATGGGGGCTGGGAGTTGTCTGAACTCTCCCCCATATCGGTGCTCAATACTACTCCCAAAATATGATACTAGCTCTTATGTTTAAAAACATAACTCTGTGGTTTGAGATAATTACTCAAAAACTTTCCCGAAGTCTCTCTTGGAAATCAATGTTTCCTCTCTTGCTTAATTGTGAAAGCATTTACTCTTTACTGAAAACTAGCTCAAAGGCTCTTTTGGAAATCTCAGTTTCCTTTCTTAATGTGAAAACATTTACTCTTTACTGAAAAACTAGCTCAAAGGCTCTTTTGGAAATCAAAGTTTCCTTTCTTGCTTAAATGTGAAAACATTTTAAACTCTTTGGGAATACATAGTCCTCATATACTCTTTGAAGAAATGAACTTCAACCTTTACTCTTTACTCAACTCAAAACTCAAGTCTTAAAGCAAAGTTAAAACATTTGTAAAAGACTTTTGGAAGACTCTACGAACTTCTCTTGACTTGACTCTTAACTTCTCTTGACTAAGCTCTTAACTTCTCTTGACTTGACTCTTAACTTTCCTTGAATTGAATTATGGATTCAAGGATTGTGATTTGTGATAGGAAAGATCTCATGATATTTAGGAGTGTTTTTAGATAGTTAAACATGAGAAAAGATTAAGAAATCACAGTGTGGAAGCAAGTCTGTGATGCGGAGATGCATTTAATTATTTGGTCGTGAAATAACTTTTGAGGCAGAACGGTCCGTGATTGCTCCGCGACACGAGGATAATTTTCCCATCTTGAGGAACATGTTCGCTACCCAAATTTTGCCGACTTTTTCCTTCTTTGTTTTCTGACCCCAATTGCCCTAAACTCGTTTCTTTTTCTCAAATTCCCTTTAGATTCAGATACCCAGTGTATGAACAAAATAATCTAACTCAAAAAAATTCTAACAATCAACCTTAAACTCTCAAGAACTCCTCAATGTCATCCCAAATTCGAGAACGAAAGCAATTCAAGAACACAACTCAAGAACATCAAAGTCTCAATCTATTAGGACGAAAATCATATTGAAATAAACATGTTTGGCGCGTGGGTAAATGAACCCAACGCTATGTGAACTCACATAACTCGTAGGGATCACCCCTTGACGAAATCCACAAGCGATTCTTGAAGATCTTGACGATTCTTGCTCCTTCTACTCTTTTCTCCTCTTTTTTTTTCTCTTCTCTAAAACCCTAACCCAATATGGTAAAAGCGTAAAATAAATCCTATCAGTTTAGACCCCAATTAATTACCAAAAAACGAAATTAAGTCATGGTGTAGGAAAAGACCATAATGCCCTTCAAAAACCCGGATTAGATTTTCCTTAATTGAACAGCCCAACTTTCAATGGGCATATCTCACTCATACGAACTCGGAATCGCGCAAACTCGGCGGCGTTGGAAAGATTATTCCAAGATATTTCCTACGGTATCTGGAAACACACATAAATCATCCTGAGCTAGGAGTTATGGTTGTTTGAAGTTGACCAAAAACTCTACTTAACACACTTGACAAATTTTCCAGATTTTTATAGTCTTTCCAAAAAATGACAATTTCCAAATTTTAACTTCTTTCTAGTTCTTTCAATTAGCGAGATGTTACAATATTCCTCACAATTGTCATACTCCTCTGCATTTTTCTGTTCCTCTCTGCTCTCTTCACCAATTCAATCAACAAATCTACCACCTGATTTTGCCGAAATGCATCATTTTTTGCGTGTTTTCTCTTTGTTGGACTTAATTTAATTTTCTAATAAAAAAATATATGTTTTATTTGGACAAAAAAATTTAGTTCAAATTCTTGTACTTTTAATGTATTTATAATATTAAGCATGAGATACACGTACATCACACGTGTTTGAAAACTAGATCGGATTGCAATAGTTGAAAAAGAAACTAAAATCATACTAAATCGCATTGCAAAATGAGAAACAATTAAAAATTGTATCAAATCAACTGCCTCATAAATTCGTATAAAAGAAATTAGTCTATAAAATATTTAACTATAGTACCAATTTTTTGTATATATAATAAATACAAAAAAAACCATAAAAGTTTGAATAGATCATATTACAATGGTGGAAACAATTTAAAATATTTCAAAAAAAAAAAACATAAAATGTATATCAGATCAGATTACAATACCGGAAAATATCTGACACAATTAGAGATGCTCCCTTATGTTTGAGGTACTTCAAAATAATCACTTAAATATACTTTTTACAATTCAATCACAGATTACAATCGCATTGCAAAATTGAAAAAGATTAAAAATCATACCAAATCGACCACATCATAAAGCCGTATAAAGGAAAGACTATAATATATATTGAATAGACATGCAACTTTTACCTTGGTGGTCTCTATATCTCGTAATTCTGAAGCATTTATTTAAATAATACTATATCAAAACTGTATAACAATCTTGAGAATAAGTTTTGTATGAGGCAAGTAGAGACTCCAGTGAGCTTTCTGATCGTTTCGTTTGCAAATAAATCAGAAGATTACGAGTGAGTTTTTGAGCACCAAAAGGTAACAAATTTTGATGTATGGTGAAGGCATTTGGCAATTATAATAAATGTCACTAAGAACTTTAAGATGTTTTTCTTTAAGAGACACACTATGGATATTGGATAGAGCCAAAAAATGTAATGTGAAAATTTAGAGTCAGTATGTCAAGGACTAGCAAACAATCAACATAACTGACCAATATTGTTTTGCTTTATCCAAAGTTCAATGTGTTGGTATCATTCGTCACGAACATTATCCTCTTTTTACCAAATCAAGGGGATAAAAGATATCAGCTGCGCAAAGTCAAATTTGTCCTACACATGGAGACATAAGGTGTGAATCAAACAGATGTCTCAACCCTTATATCATGACCTCAAGTTCAGGTAAAAGCATTCAACTGCATCGTAAACCTCAATGACAATTGGTTACAAAGATGCAAACATTTAAGCAGTACAAACCTCTTACTTCAGAGCCTTGGTGTCATGGGCAAAGGTGGCAAAACACAACATTTCATGAGCTTAAATATCAGAAAAAGAGTGGCTTGTAGATCTACCCATCCCCATCGACATATCGAAAACAAGCCTTGTCATTAGGGCAAACAAATTCAATATTTTCATCAGCAGTAAATCAATAACTAAATATAGTATTTCTTGACATCCTCTATTCAGAAGAAATAAGCTTAGGGGGTATTCTGATCACGTGTCACTTGAAAACTGCAAACTTGTAAGCATATCTTTTGTAAAAACTGTGAGAAGAGTTAAGTAATACAGGGAGATCGAAAAACAATATGTCCACTTTGCATGAGTGTGGTAATATCAGAGGAATCGAAAATGTAGAACAGCAGTATTGTTAAAAAGCGGGGGAACATAAACCAAACTACAACTGACAACGTTAATCAAGAGAGCTGTTGTTCCACAAAATTTCACAACCCCTTGTAAGCTGTCCCAGATAACTAAATTTTACTCGAAGAACGGAGATTTTCTTATTATGACCTTAATGTCAAATACAATGATTCAATAGCACAGTAAGCCTCAATCACAACTGCTAATGCAATCCCATTCTTCCAAGAAAAGAATCGAAAAAGGGAACCATTTCACAATCAGGGACCTTGATGCTATTGACAAAGGGAACCATTTTAATGCACATGTACAACATCCAAAATGCAACAAATAGAAGCTTCATGAGAAACCAAGCAACAGTAACATTTCCAATGACACAAGGGTATGTCCAAGAGAATAGTACTTAGTTACATATAGAAGTTAAGGATTCATTATTGCAAGAAGAAGCTTATCAAACACTTGAAATAAGGGTCAACATTTCTTGTACTCTGAGATGGAGAACTACTTGGAGCCCAGTCATGGAAAGCTCAATGCTCACTCCCGGAAGATAATCACAGAATTGGTGGATAATCTTGGGGAGCCTAACAATTTCTCAGCCAATGGAAATAAGTATTTGTACGCACAGTTCATTGAACATTTCTCGCACCTTCTTCTCTTTGATATGATAACAAACTTCTCCAAAACTAATGCATTCTTTAACAAAAATTCTGAAAGTTCAAAAAGATTCTTGGCATAGGACCAGTTGAGATGATTTATCAAGCATATCCGGGAGGAGATTGAAATCTTAACATTCTTGAGGTTGGGAAGCACAAAGATTGAAATCCATCTCTGCAAATTGATATTATTTCCTTTGACCAAATCTTGTAACCCAAAGCAGCAGAAGGTAGCATCAGGCTGGAAACAGAATATGATCAGGGACAAATACATGTCAGCCTAATGGAAATTGCAGAAAAGTTAAAAAAGAAAACTTTGAAGTAGAAATGTCCGGTAAAAATAAATTTCAGAGCCAACAAATTTAATGATACCTGAAAATGATTATAATGGCTATTCTTTTCATAAAGAGACTCATGATGTAGGTAGCCAAAAATTGATAACACATTTTTCACAAGAAAGCAATCACGAAGCTATACGGTGACATAAACAAAGTCTCTTAATGACAGTTAAGGATATATTTGTGTTGAGATGGTTCCTGCAAGTGTAGAGGAGATGTGCAAATGCCCCAGTGAGAGGTTGGCCGTGGTGGGCCTTAGAAGAGGGAGAGGTAGCTGCTCCCAACACACTTAACTCTTTCTATGTTGTAAAATGATGTACAAAGGCAAAAAGGCAAAGCTTCATAAAAATTATGTAAAAAGAAGATACAAAGCAACAGAAAGTTACATGCATAGCTCTTATGTCTATGTTGAGACACTCAACATGAGGTGATGCTCGCAAAAGGCCAGCTGCTCCAAACACACTTAACTCTTTCTTATGCAACTCTAGCGTCAAATACTTGCATTTCAATTCTGGAATTCGCACCTCTTTGAACTGCAACATGCACAGGACCTGGTGCGGTATTACCAATGAAAACACCGGAGAAAGCAACAAAAAACAACAAATAAAAAGTACTCCACAACAGATATAGTGTTGTGACAAATAAACCATCTAAACACTTTAAGCAACATCAATGTACGAAAATCCTGGTGTCTAGATATAACTTTGGCGATATGATAAAAGAA
>JAJOOR010024444.1:0-16667 GCA_036250505.1 Solanum acaule | reverse complement strand
CAAGGCAAGACCACGAGACCTCCCACGATCCGTGGTCAAGACCACGAGTCATGGTAGAGGTCGTGGTTCCTAAGCAGTGGCTAGGCCTCATTGCCATTTCTCACACATGCCTAAGAGACCTTCACGAGCCCTTTCACGGACCGTGGTCAAGACCACTGGTCGTGAAAGTGGTCGTCATCCTTGGGCAGTGTTTGGCCAAGCATGGGGCAGCCTTGTCTTTGGCTTAAGCTTGCCCCCTTTTGGCTTGGCTCTTGACTTTGCAACCTCAACCAAACCTTAGAAGGTCTTCTAAACTACGGGGTCTAGTATGTACTTTAATGTTTAACCACTAAACCCCATAACTCTTGACGTTAATCCCCATGATTAGGCTCTAGTTTAACCTATCATTTTCTGAGTCGTTACATTATCCCCCCCTTAGGAACATTCGTCCTCGAATGACACTTTAAACACTTTAAGGGATAACGACTCAAGACTAGCAACCCATCATGCATGCAACATTAAAATAATGCACAATTCATAGAAGGAAACATCAACTTCATCTCAAGACATAAACAATGCAATCACAAGGAAGTAGGAACTACATCCACAACCTAATATGCATAAAACTCAACATTTCATATCATTTTAGGAGGAACTACCTTCTCCAACTCAAACAAGCTCAACACAACCATATGGAGCCAACATGTCATTTTATCCAACCATAACTAAGCATGTTCATCAATTAACCTCATGAAGCCAAATATGCAATCATTATACTAAAATGTCATTCAACATGAGGGACATATACATCATGAAAACTCAATATATGCTAAACATGAATCCTCACAAGAACATGCACAACATAAGGAAATCATAAAGAAAACTCATAGCACATATGACGTCCAAAACATAACACAATCCCAAAAAGGAACTTTTGGTCTCAAGATAGAATAGGAATAAAAGAAAAGGATGAGGATATCGGGACTCTCAATCAATGTTGCCACTCAAGCACATGATCTCCCCCTTGGGAGTAAGCCCCTCTTTACTAAAACCTCAAACACTACTCCTTTCTAACAAACTCAAGCATTACCAAGGGTCATTATAACCTTACCAGGCTCTAGAACTAATAGAGGTCTAATAACCATGCATCCAAACCCTACCAAGGTTAACAAGAGTAACTCTAACGGACAAGGGAACCATAGGACACATATATCATCCAAGACTCCAAATCATAAAATGAGTCAAGGTGAATTTATCATCTTTGAGTTAGAGGAGGAATAGAAGGGAACATAAGGATATTGGGACATCTCATTGGACCTTGGCCTCCTAATTAAGCACCTTCAACTAAAACCCTTTACTAAAGACCACTCATCTACATTCTCATGGAAGCACTTTCTTATTCTTCTATTTCTTAACTTGCCGGTCTAAGATCCCAATTGGTACTTCAAAATTAGAGAGGTTATCATATAAGCACTCTCGCTCACAAGCAACCTTACCAACACCACTCAAGGTCTCACATGCCTACCAAACCAGGACTAAACTCCTCAAACTCACTACACCTCTTAAGGTGAGATTATCAAGCAAGCCTAATTCATAAACATCAAGGAAACTCAATGGCCTTACCATCTAATCACATTATCCCCCACTTGGGGGTAAGCCTATACAAACTCTTTACAACATCACTTCCTTCAACTCTAATGTCGGAGCAAGTCATAACTAAACCTTCACACTCATCACACAAAATGATTCTAAACCATGGAGCATTACACTCTTATATTTCTTTAAAGTAGTCTACTCACCCAACATCTCTAGGCACTACTCAAGCACCATTTTTCCACCAATCTATCAACATACCTCAAAACTCATCATGACTAAGCTGGGTTCTCCCAACAACTAAACATTCCTCACAATAACCTTGCTAGGTAGGCACACTATCTACCCCTTGGGAGTAGGCCCACTCAAATTTTTCTAAACCTCTTTCATAACATAAAGGCAACAATGAAGCATCATTCACACTAACGACAATATCATAATCTATTACCTCAAATCTCTTAAGTCACATGGCCATAAATGGGCATCACAACCAACATTTCTCCCTCACTTCTTAAAGCATAAACCTTTCTAACAGTCATATCATAAAGACCATCGGATAAGGGATAAGAGAGAGAGCTTATAGATCTATGGCACGACTTAGAGAATGAAGAAGTGAAGTTTTCCTAACATCCCATAGCCTCCTATTCATAAAATATGGCGCGCTTCACATTTATGAACAAGACTCTACTAGATGTGGTTTGAGACATCCTAAAATTATCCCAAAACCTTATGCTCTAATACCAAGTTTGTCACGACCCGGGGTTACACCCTAGAAGTAACATGGCATACTCGACCAGGAAGGGGTCTCATACAAGCCCTTAGCATAATCATAGTCATAAGATCATAGGAAAACAGTTTGGATTTTAAAAAATCTCTTTACAATCAAAGTCTTTAATAAAAATGATAGAGTCTATACACTATGTCTCAAACCATCTATAACATTTGAATTAAAACTCTTTGAATACAATCTTAGGGACATGGCCCTTACAAAATTCTAAAACAGAAAAGAAATACAAAAAGGACATATGGTCAATCCCTTGAATACAATGAGGACTCACCAATCTTCTTCTTCTTGATCTACTATGAACCTAGCCACGAGGATGGAATCCAATATCTCCAAAGCCTACACTTATAGAAAATGTAGAAAGATGGGGTTAGCACAAAAAGTACTAAGTATGGAAGCTATGCACAAAAACCTTAAAACATGCATAAAAGGGACATTTTATTTGAAACCATCTTATATGCCATTTTGAACATCATCTTTGAAATAGTTGGAGAATGCATCTCATAAAGCAACTTACATACAAATCATCATAGCATAAGAGATATCATCACATTACAAACATAGTCTCCAACACAAACATAGTACATATTCCAATCTTCACAAGACATAGTTCATACACATAGTCACATACCAAGATCATCTCATCTACAATAGAACTACCACATAAGCAACCCTAAGCTATACTTGTGCAATGCATAGATAGGATCCCATAATCCTATCTACACTAAGTACCACTTTTAGGCCACCAACAACACACATATCTTACCTTGCCTTATTCATAACCAACATACATAAGAAAGGAAACATGCATGTTCATAACTTATAAAAAGTGAAGTCAGCCTTAACATTCATACATAATTCATAAGTCTTCATAACATAAGAGAACTCCCACCATAACCCCTTCATAAGTCTACTTGTCCAATGTATAAGTCAAGTCCCATACCCCCACTCACACTAAGTAAATCTCATTAAGTAGTCATAAGCATAGTTCATATTCGTATTCATAATTCATAGAAAGAATACATTCAACTCATAATCATATCATGCCCACTCTCAAAGCCTACTTGTTCAATGTACGAATGAAGTCTCATACCCCCATTCATACTAAGTAGAATCCCTTGAGTAAACATAGAATATGCCCATGTTCTTATCATAATTCATATTCTTATCATTTAGGAAGATTTATCCTTAACCGACATAGACCTTGTGAGCTACATGGAATCCAGTGTTCTACCCCCATACTGAAAAGAGGTGTCCTACTTGCCTAAGGTAGAACGTACACAATATCCTAAATATGGATCCACTAGCTATAAACCTATGTGGGCACATAGTTATGGGATATGGGGACTACTACTAGATACCCGGACTTGCTAAACGTAAAAGGTTTCCATCCCATCAGACAACATACATAGGGAAGCCGTACTTGCTAAATGTAAAAGCCTCCATCTCATTTTCATATCCACTCGGGGCTAAGCATAATTCCCTTTAAAAGGCATATTAAGTCTTTTACTTAAGTTCATGGTCATAAGAAAATGCACTAGGCACTCAAACCAACATATCATAATAGCTCATAGATTTATTAAATGAGAATGTCCTTTCACTCTAGAATCATCAACACGTGAGTAAACCTTTCACATCGTATTTATAGTGTGTTCATGAGGATAGCCTTTCATTCAACACAACAATACTACTATAGTCATAACATATCATACATAGTCTTAACATATCATACGTAGTCATATCATATCATACATAGCCATATCATATTGTACATAGCCATGTGTAGGGGTAGGAAAGAAGGATCTTGCATCAATACCATAATAAAAACAATAATTAACACCTCCTCATTTCAAGTGGATCATCATGGTCGTGTATATTTCATGCATAATAGTATGTAAAGGTGTATATAAGAACTAGCCTTTCAATTGACACCACAAATACCTCATAATCTTATTTATGCATGGAGTGTGTGTTTATAATTGTCCTTACAATGACACAACAACAACATCATCATAGACACTCCCCTCTCAAAGTGTTCATAAGCATGTACATAATACCACAATCATGCATAATTCACATATATTGCATTCAAGGATCATAGACCAGGTAAATCAACACATCCAACATTCACTACAATAGACATGGATATAAACATACTTCAAGTAATTCATTCATTTCATGTAAAAGCTCATATACTCATATTGAAGGTCATGTAGGTAGGTCCTTCCACAATAGTGCCATATATAATTTAACATGCACAATAGCTCTCTTCTTTAAGCCTTATCATTCTTAACTTGTTCATATTAGCTTTTACCCTTAAAGTTGTAGGAGTCATCTTCATACTACAATCCTTACTCTCAAGATATGCCTCACATGATTATCATATATACCTAATTCTTAAGGTAACCTAACCACATGCCTCATTCTTTATCAATTATAGTCATATAGGAACATATATTCTCAATCCCAACACTACATAAACATAATCATTCATATAAGCCCTAATCAAGTTAATTCATGTCTACAAGATTTACTTATAAGCAATTCATGTTTAGGTGATCTAATCTAAGGCAATTCATCAAGAAGTTCACCATTCTTAGAAGGTTACATCTAAACCCACAATTTGCCTCTTTCATGACATAGCCTTAGGCCTCATCAATTCACCTTAGAATCTTAAATAAATCAAATATACTTGTAGAATTATACTTAGATCATGCAATTACATCATAATTAACTCACATCCAATCAATTGGACCAACTTGCAAAACCATTATATAATGTAAAGAAGAATCATAGCTAGGGTTGGGGGTCTCATGGATTATTGAAGGATTTCGAGTTAAAATAATATAAACTCAATCATACATTCATAAACCAACCTAATTCAACCTTTAAAAGCAACATTAAAAGGAATCCATGGAATTGAGTTGAAACCCTAGCTAATTGGGTTTTCTAGAATTGAGTTAAAGGCTTTTGAAATGGTTGTTTGGGTGATAGATTCCCAAGGATGAAGAACTCCCATACCATAGGTGTAGAATCCAATCAAATTCATATAGAAAAGCTCCTTCCTTCAAGTTTTCCATGAATCCCCCAATATACTAAATTGTGATTGTCTGATGTGGGTTGATTGATTATGGAAGTATGTTAATTGAGTATGATTATATTTGCATACAAAGCAGAGGTGCGACGTGAAGGTGCGGTCCAGCTGCAGGAAAGACCAATCGTAGAGACAAATTAAAAGGACTTGGGATCTCAACAGGAAATGCGAAGGTTTCAACAAGCCGGCCAGCCAAAGAGAATCAACTAGTTTAGTTCTAATCTGAGTAGGCTCATAATTAGGGAATACCCTAACCCTGGGAACCGGGCTTGGCCATCCTTCATTTGCGGTCGTCGTTCCGGCTTTGTCCGTCGACAGCTGAATATTTTGATCTGGTTCGATTCATGATCGCATCTGCAAACCTTATCCTAGAGGTGTGGAAAGAGCAGCTGTGAGAAGCGAAAAAAACCATCAAAAAACGATGACTACCCGAGGCACCTCATCTTCTCATTTCGTCGTTGCTCATTCCCGTTAGGGCGAAGTGTTTGGCCTTTCTTTCTTCGCGCCCACTCAAGCTTCGCTGACCTATCGCGTGGTAAAAAGAAGAAAGTACGAAAGAACTAAAATCTTTCCAATCACTCAGGAAAGCCTATACCCGAGTCACCCTTCTTCTTCTTTTCAGAAAAAGAATAGAATAAAGAATGAGATAGTCTATATCCTGTATCGATCATAGGATCACTCTATGAATAGGTCAATTCTCTATGACCAATTCATCAAATTGGTTAAATCTAAAATAATAACATACAATTCCTATGCTTACTAACCTTTTTGCCGGCATAGTAATAGTTGTTTGCTGGGTTGGTTTTGCTCTCTACCTTCTCATGGTGGGATGGAAACAAGAGAGATCAACTGGAGTGGAAACCAAAAGACGGGGCCAAGAATGAATAAACCAAAAGGAAAGAAGAGACCTTTCTCGGCCGCTGGCAGCGCAGAACGAACTAATTCGCGCAGTCTTCACCGGTCTCAAGGTTATCAACAAGACAAGCCCACTTGGTAGGCGCTACCCACTCACTCGATTTAGTTATTGAATCATGATATTCTCCTTATCTAATGTAGTATTCTAGATGTTCGGGTTTGAGATTGATTCATAGCCATGGAAGGCAAATTCATGAAGATTGATGTATAATCATGATGCTATGTAAATGTTTTGTGATTTTAATGAAAGTAATGTGATCATGTCTACAATGCAATTGTGTTATTATTGAAAGGTTATTCTCAATTATACACTTATGAATGATGATGATATATGTGAAAGGTTTCTTCAAGGTAATGATACATCTTGAATTGGTAGGCTTAGGGCATCCTCTTCTTGTGTAAATGAAAGTGATCTTGATTAAGGTACCTTGAATTGGTAGGCTTAGGGCATCCTCTTCTTGTGTTACTAATGTATCTTGACTTAATGAATATTGAATAGGTAGACCTAATGGTGGTAGCCCTTTCATAAATGATTAATGAAGTATTCTAGGCTTTGTCTTGAATCGGTAGACCTAATGGTGGTAGCCCTTGCATAATGAGTCTATGAACTACTATAATGATGTACCTTTGATCTGAAGGCTAATGGCACCCTTCCATGAATGATAAGGATGAACCTTGAATTGGTAGGCTTATGTCACCCTTTCATGAGGATTCAATGAGCTATCATAATAATGTACCTTGAATCAGTAGGCTTATGGCACCCTTTCATGTGTGTAATAGTGTACCTTGGTTCGGTAGGCCAATGGCATCCCTCACATGAGTAATAATTTTAAAGGAATGAACTACTCAATAGGAATGTAAGCTTAGCACCGAGTGGATATGGTAAGATGGAAGCTCTCCCCATGTTAAGTCAGGTTTCAATGAACATCTTTCTTATCCCAAAACTATTTGCCCACATAGGTTAATATCTAGTGGATCCACCTAAGCTAAAATGTACTGGTCCTACCTTAGGCAAGTAGACCAACCCTTTACCATATTGGATAGACACCAGATTCCATGATTGGCTCACATGGTCTATGTTGGTTAATGCTTATTCCTATCATGTGAGTTACGTGTTATGGTTACTCAAGAGGTCCGATGAAGTGTGGGTGGTAGTATGGGATGACATTCATGCATTGCACGAGTAGGCTTTGAGAGGACTATGGTGTGTTTCTCGAATGTCCTAATGTCTAATGAATGAATGTGCTGATAATGAAGCTAATGAGAATGCTGACTTAAAGGCTTAATGTAATGATGAATGCTTTACTTGGAAATGTTATTATGAGTTACTTTCCTTGTCATGACTTATGAAATGTGTATGTTCCTTATCTATGATTATTGACTAAAGATGAGAAGGAAGAATGGTAAGTTCATCTAGGGTGGCCTCAAAGTGGTACTTAGTATGAATGGTAGTATGGGATGTCATTCCTACATTGCACAAGTGTAGCTTAGGGTTGCTTAAGGTAATGGCTCTAAGGTGTTGTAATGAATTATATGATGATATACTTGTTTCCTATGCCTTTTATACTAAAGTTCATGATGTTTTCTCAAAATTGGCATATAGCATGGTTTTCAACCAAAATGTCCTTTTTAAGCATGATTTTTGCATGGCTATCATACTTAGTACATTAATTGTGCTAATCCATATTTCTTCTATTTTTCTACTAAGTGTAGGTTCCGGCATTTGAGGTGATTCCTTCTAGTTCAAAGCTTGGATTGATTCTCTCCAAAGCTTGTGGTATGTCCTTATGGATCCGAGGACAAGTGTTATATTGTTGTTTCATTTCTTTCATTGTACTAGATACTTTTTAGACATTCTATTGTAAGGGTCGTGACCCTATCTTTGATTCAAGTTGTATTTGATGGCCATGTGAGACAAGTAGACTTCCGTTGTTTGTTTTTAAATCAAGTTTTCGATTGTATGGATTAAAAGATTTTAAAATATGTACCATTTTTCTTATGTCTTATGTTATGAATGTTATGAGGCTTGTATGAGGCTCTTCGGAGTCCTGTACACCGTGTTACGTCCAGGATGTAAGCTTGGGTCATGACATGGTGTGCTTCATTATCAAGGTCGATTATGTGTTCCTAAGGTGGGTGAGTTGAGACAGCAGATTCTTGCAGAAGCCCATAACAATAGATATTCTATTCATGCAAGCGCCACTAAGATGTACCGTGATCTTCGGGAAGTCTTTTGGTGGAATTGTATGAAGAGGGATATAGCGGATTTCGTGGCTAAATGCCCAAATTGTCAGCAAGTCAAGGTAGAACATCAGAAACCAGGAGGTATGACTCCATAGATCAACATTCCTACTTGGAAGTGGGAAGTGATCAACATGGACTTCATTACAGGTTTACCTTGTACTCGCAGACAACATGACTCCATTTGGTTGATAATTGATAGAGTTACTAAGTCTGTACGCTTTTTGGCTATTAAGACTACAGATTCGGCGGAAGACTATGCCAAACTTTACATTAATGAGATAGTCAAGTTGCATGGGGTTCCTTTGTACATCATCTCGGATAGAGGTCCTCAATTTACCTCTCATTTCTGGAAGTCATTTAAAAAAGGTCTTGGTACTCATGTTAATCTTAGCACCGCATTTCATCCATAGACGAAAGGGCAAGCAAAGCGTACCATTCATACCTTAGAGGACATGTTAAGAGCTTCTGTGATCGATTTCAAAGGTAGTTGGGATGATCACCTTCCTCTTATAGAGTTCGCCTACAATAATAGTTACCATTCCAGCATTTAGATGGCCCCTTATGAGGCATTGTATGGGCGTAGATGTAGATCTCCAGTTGGTTGGTTTGAAGTAGGTGAGGCAGCCTTGATAGGGCCAGATTCAGTTCATGATGCTATGGAGAAAGTGCAACTCATTAGAGATAGACTTGAGACAGCCCAGAGTCACCAGATCTCCTATGCAAATGTAAGGAGAAGGGAACTAGATTTCCAAGTTGATGATTGGGTTTTCTTGAAAGTGTCGCCTATGAGAGGGGTGATGAGATTTGGCAAGAAAGGGAAGCTTAGTTCTAGATATGTAGGCCCTTACAAGATCTTGAAAAGGGTTGGTAAAGTGGCTTATGAGTTAGAGTTGCCAACAAACTAGCAGCAGTGCATCCGGTTTTTCACATTTCATTATTGAAGAAGTTTGAGGGTGATCCCGCATATATAGTACCTTTAGAAAGTGTGGATGTGAAGGATAGTCTCACTTATGAGGATGTGCCAGTTGAGATTCTTGATCGTCTGATTAGAAGGTTGAGAAACAAAGAAGTTGGTTCAGTTAAGGTTTTGTGGAGGAGTTAGTCTGTAAAGGGAGCTACTTGGGAAGCAAAAGCAGCCACGAAGGCCAAGTATCCTCACCTCTTTCCTTTCGATTCCATTCCAGCTCAAGGTAATAGTTCCTCTTCAACTTTTCAGTCATTCATGTTCAGTTTCAGTCCTAGCATCATGTTCTTTCAGTTTGTACTTGCATTTTTAGCGTATTTGCATGTTCTTGGAACCTAGATGAGTCAGAAGTCAGTTTCCAGTGTTTAGTGGTAGGGGTTGCAGCTCTCTCCCTCCATTTCAGCTAGTTTAGTCTTCATTCAAGGACAAATTTTCCCAAGGGGGAGATAATGTAACACCCCATATCTGAAACAGACCAAAAATGTAGATTTTATAGAAGTTACAGGTGTGATCCACGATTGCCACCCACAGACCGACCGTAGGAAGACCCACGGTCCGTTTTGCTGGTCCGTGGTTCATGATTGCAACCCTTCCTAGAGACCCTCAGAAAATTTGCCTAAGGGTGAGTCTACGCCAGGACCTACGAGCCGTAGGTCAGGCCACGGTATGTGGTCTAGGGACGTAGGTCAGACCCTCAACTTCCAGCTCCCAAGTCACGATTGACGGTTGACCAGTACGGACTATCAGTCGATCAATGGCCCGTCGTTCTGGTCTGTCGATGGCCCCCGACAATAGTTAACTCAAGGGTCGTTTGGTCTTTTCCTTATGTGTTGGACCCCTAAACTACATAGTTTCGGATTATCTAGACCTAGGGTTTCCCTTCTGAACTAAGACTCGAACAATCCTTCGTTGTAATTAGGATTTTACCAAGGAATATAAAATTTCTTGAGTGTTAAGGTCACTATATGTAGGACCTTGAGTTCCAAGAAGAACCATAGAGAAAACTATTCAAGTCATTCCTAGTTCTTCTAAGTTTTGGGTCACCTTCAAATGACCATAACTCCAAGTACAAGATGAGTTAGGTGGGCTACAAAATATAAAATTAAAGGTCTTCGAGTCCTCTTTCCAAATCCACCAAGTTTGATAAATTTTGAGCTATGAGTAAGAAGTTATGACTGATTTACTAACGACGCCCAAACCTGGCAGCAACTCCGCATGGCTCCGCGTTACGAGGCCAATACGGACCTCACTGCCTGCTGAAAAATTATTCCGACTCCCAGCTCATTTTCTTCATTTCTTAAAGGGTATTTTGGTCCTAAAAACCCTTAGGAGGTCATCTAAATTACCCTAAACGAGTAGAAAAATCAGTTTTCTTAAATCAAACCCTCTCATCCACTCCAAAAATTCTACGCTCAAGAAATTCAAGAAACACTAAGGCTAGGGTTCTTCTTCCAAGACTTTCCTACAAGTTCTTCAATAAGATGGGTTTTTTAGGTATGTAAGCTTCCATAGTGTTGGGTTTGGTCAGCACACGTCAATCATGTTAATTTAAGCAAAATTCGGTCTAGAAAGTTGAAAGTTTGGTGTTCTTGAATTATGTTATTGAAATTGGCTTTCGTTCTTGAGTTTAGATGAGATTGATGAGTTCTTGAGGAAATCGTGTTGATTTTAGAGTTGTGTTTGGTATCTAAATCTAAAAAGAAATTGAGAAAAAGAATCGAATTTAGGCGAATTGGGGTTAGAAAACAAAGAAGGAAAAAGTCGGGTAAATCTAGGTACCAGGTCGGCGTCGCGGACTAGTTCCTCAGAAATAGAATTTTTCTCTCCGCATCACGCAGAAGTCACAGACCCTTCTCCCTCAAAATATATTTTGCGACCAAATAGTAAAATGCATCTCTGCGTCGCGGACTTGCTTCCAGACAATTATTTCTTGATCGTTTCTCATGTTTAACTATCTAAAAACACTCCTAAACGTCATGAGATCTTTCCTATCACAAATCACAATCTAGAAGTCAAAATTTAAATTCAAGGTAGAGCTAAGAGTTAAGTTTTGAGATTTCTTCTGAACATTTTGAGAAAGTCCCTTAGAGTCTTTTTGAGGAGTCTTCTACAATTTCTAATAACTTGTTTCAAGACTCGAGCAAGTGAGTATTATAATGAGGAGAATGTATTCATGAGTCTACTTTATCATCACTAGATCCTTCATATCATGAACCATAACTTTTGAATTCATAATTCACATTCGAGAGAAAGATAAGAGTAGAGTTCAAAAAAGTTTTTAAGTTCAATTGTGAATCATTTGAGATCAACTATCGATTTGAACTAAGTTTTGAGGAAGTAAGCATGAGAATGAGAAGAGTCGTATACACTAGTTTCATATTATTATGTAAACCCTCGAGTCGAGTCTTTCATGCCCATAATTCCACATGAACTTCATAATTTGAGCATTTTTTATAGCAGTAGTATCTTCAAGTTCTAAGTCTTGAGTATTGAGTTCCTAACTCTTTTGAGTTGAGTTGTTCATTCCCATAATTCTGCATGAACCCTATGAGTCGAGCAGTCTAGAGATGAGTAGTATCATTGAGTCTTGATTTCGGAGTACAGAGATTCTTTATTGTTATTAAGATCCCTGAGTTGAGTCGTTCATGTTCATAATTCCACATGAACCTTATGATCTGAGTTGTAAATTTTAAAAACCTTTTTTAAAGCCAACACTTGAGTTCTTAAACTGAGTTTTGAGAAAGTAAAGATGAATTTTTAGAAAAGAGTTTTCTAAAATATGATTAGTATGACAATCGATCGTGTATGCCATCAATGTATCAGCAGTATGGTATCTAGATATACCATCAATATTTATGCATTATGACTTCCCGAGTCATCAATGATCATATTATAATATGATTTTTGAAATGTTTTTGACAAAGAGCAAAGTTGAGTTCATTTTCTTTAAAATGTTATATGGGAACTAAGTATTCCCAAGAGTAAATGTTTTCACATTTAAGATGAAAGGAAACTGAGATTTTCAATAGAGCCTTTGAGCTAGTTTTTGAGTAATTATTTCAAACCACAGAAAGAGTTATGTTTTTAAACATATGAGCTGAGTATATTTTTAGAGTAGTATTGAGTATTGATATTGGGACGAGTTCATAATAACTCAAATCTCCATAAACCATGTAGCCAACGTGGGTAGAAAGGATCATACTTTTTAAATGATTCCTTAATGCTTTTTAGCATAGACTAGTGGATCCACTTAGTTGAGAGGTCTTATATCGTGGCAGAGTATAGGATAGTTCTGGCAGAGTGGGCGAGACGTTGTATCATCACATAGCTCATAGTGATGGTTGTCAGTTAGAGAAACTCACAAAAAGTTATATTATATTTTATTATATACAAATTGAGTTGTTATTGTATTCTTCAATACATTGACTTGCTATTTACTGTTTTAAAAGCTTTTCATAAATTGCATATTTTATTGTTGTTTTATCTTGAGTTAACTATCTAGAGTTGAGTATCTCGAGTTGAGTACCTTTGAGTTGAGTATCATACCTTTGAGTTGAGTTGAGTATCTTTGAGTTGAGTATCTTATTCTTGAGTGAGTTTAGTTGAGTGACTTGAGAAGAGGTATGTATGTTTCTTTTTTATCAAGTTCAATGTTATGTTATATATATACATACATACATACATATATATATATATATATATATATATATATACACACACACCAGATAGATAGTTATATTTTTTATTTACACTTATATTTTCTTCTAAAGTTATTCAACAAATAAATCTCAGCAACACTAGCTATATAAAACATTTTAAGATGATTTACATCTCTAGTTAGTTACATTTATTGTTCTTTTTTAAAAAAAAAAAAAAACCTTGATTGTTCTAATTGATGTTGTTGAACTACTTACTTTCCTTTTTGGCATCATTTTAATTATTTTCAAACTTACTTTAAGTAATATTGAAAAAAATTCCCAATAACATTAAATTAATACATAAAATTCAAATAATATTGTGCTCTATAATACACTTTAAACCTGTAGTTAAATTATTCCATAAAAATGCATGTCCTTTATGAATTTCATCTAAAATACACAAGGTATGATTTAACACTCAATTTATTTAGTACTAATCCTTATATTGACAATGCTTGTTGGCTTAACCAATTCTTAGTTCTTAATTCTCCTATCTTTCTCAACAGTCGTTTAGATCAGCCTCGATTTGCAATTACATCATTTTCATTTATAAACATGATTAAAAATGTTGTACACAATGGGTATTGTGCCGTAGTTTTACTACTTTTGAAATGTTCTAATTATAAATAATTTAGAAAATACTTAGAAAGAGTTGTCACTTAATTTTATAAACAAATTAAGAAAACTTGATTTAAAAGGACTCTAATAGATTAAGTCTTTAAAAATTAGAGAAAATGGGTAAGAGGTTCTTGTTACTACTTTAAGAAGATATTATCATTTAAATTAGCCTCTAACATTCTAACGATCTGATTCATCGGTACTAAAGGGCACCTCGTACGGAGTCCCAAAAGTTCAAAAGTGTGGTGTAAGAATTTTTAAATTTTATCACATGACAATTTTGGCCAAACTGGATTTTGGGCTAGGTTGATGTCAGCCCGCCATAGCGGGATAATTCTCGTCCAAGCGGTGCAACTATAATGGTTTGAGTCTCGCTATAGAGAGATGCCGAAAATTCAAAAACCTAATTAATCCATCTTCTTCTATTTTCTCCAACTTTTGTAAGGATAATAGACGATAGTTACTCCATAAACCATCCAAAGGAACTTAGTCCAAAGGAGCAATGAGGGGGAAGAATTATCACGCAAGGAAGGGGGTAGCCTAAGGATTTTTCAATGCTCATTCATCAAAGGTTGCTTCTGTAGAGTCAAATTCATGGGCAAGGTTCATCACTTGTTGTTTGACACTTAGGTAGGCTATGTTTCCTTCAATTTAGTGGTTAGACCCATTTTACTGCATTATATCTTGTAGAGGTTCGTAGATGTCAAGTATAGGCCTTCGGACATGGAATCTGTATAATTAGAGAATAATCTTATGTGATGTTAGGGTGGAGATGAAGTAATGACTAAGTGGTTCTCTAGCTCTTGATTGCCTTGAGTTCCTTGTTAGGGTGGTTGTATGTTTTTGATTATGTGTGTATACATGTGTACGACTTGTATTATCATTATGCAAGGCATTGTAAGAAATACATATGAGACATACTGTAACACCTACCAGAACACCAAAAAATGGGTGAACCACGACAGGGTTCACGGAATGTGAATGGAACCACGGTCCCTCGACCTGTCTATGGATTCACAACCAGCCCAAAAATGGTGGACTATTGGACCTGTAACGCCCCGTACGAAGCTAGTAAGACCTAGCTAAGGCTTGACTGAATCTAGTAGGTTGACCTAGAGCCTCACATGTTAGTTTATGGTTGGAAACATGTTTAAATGATGAAAAATGGCTATTGAATTTAGTTTGGTGACTTTAGAGGTCAAACGTCAAGAAACGACCATGACGTCCGGAAACTAGTAGACTAAGCGAGGGCTAAGTTTGAGGGTTAGAGCCAAGGAAGAGGACTAGGGCAGTCCACTCTTTCATGGACACTGCCTCACCTTCCACGACCACCACCATGGCTCATGGTGAGGACCATGGCTCGTGGTGTGGCTCGTGGTAGGCTAGGCAGTGGTAAACAAAGGCTGCCCAAAAACATCCCCTCCACACGAGCCACTTCACGGCTCGTGGTGATGACCATGGCTCGTGGGAAGGCTCGTGGTGGTGCCTTAGATTTTTAGGTCTTAAGGGGAAGGTTTCCTAGATACTGTATCATGACCATGAGAGGCACCACGGCTCGTGGTAGGCACCACAGTTCGTGGAGCCTCACGTGAAGGGCTCTCCATTAGACTTAGAGTATAGGGTCAACTTTAAATGGTCATATCTCTTAGTTCAAAACGAATTATGTGTGCCATGAACTATAGAATTAAAGGTCTCTGAGTTCTCTTTCCAACTCCACCAAGTTTGCCCAATTCCGATCTCGGAGTAAAAAGTTATGCCCGAAATAGTGAAGCAGTGTCAGGCTGAAAATCTTCACGACCCGTTTCACGGTCCGTGGTGATGATCACGGTCCGTGAAGGCTTCAGTGATGTCATTTCGGCAGTTTCCAGCAAGTAACTTATTGGGTCTTTTCCCAATTGTTTTAACTCAAGGATATCTCATTTTCCCAAGCCTAGGACCCCTATTTAAGTCATTTTAACCCCAAAAATCACCCAATTAAATCAATTATTCCAAGACCCAAATAAAAGCCCAACTCCTTTTCCCTCCCAAAATTCTCTCTCAAAACTCTCTCAACTCAAGACTCCATGGAAGAACTTTGAAGGAGATTATCAAGGGCTTGTAGATGGGAGGTTTCACACGAAATTCATAGGGTTTAACTAAGGTATGGTTGCTCTTCACTCTTGGGATCCCTTTCCTCAAGAGGTCCTTCCAAAGATGGTTTTCAAAGTATTGTAGATTTCAACCCAAAAACGTGGGTATTCTTAATAAATGTTGAATTATTGTTATAAAATGATTTTGATTGATGATATATGAACAATTATGGATGAATTCATGTAGTGTTGGTGATTTTTGAAGAATCCCCATGAGACCTATGTTTCCCCTTCTTTCTCCAATTCTAACCCTAGTTGTGTTGAATAGTGATTGAAGGTTATGAATTGAATGTGATGCTATGCAATTCATGTTTCTATGATGATATTACCCTAAATTATGTATGATTACTTTGGAATTATTGTTAGGTCTTGAATGGGGCCTTCAAGGCTATGAGGAGATGATATCAATGTGATTCCTTATGTATTGTTGAATGTACTTGCTTAATTCATGTATGATGAAGTTGGATGATGGTTCCCTCTTCCCTCTAACCCTAGTTGGTAATTGAGCATGTTATGATGAGATGCAATGCAAGTATGAATGTTGTGAGATGTTGGTATTATTGTTGTTATGTTGAATTGAAGGTAATTCTTGTTAACACAATATGAACATGCTATGAGTAAAGGTGTTTTATGTGAAAGGCTTTCTCAC
>JAJOOR010024443.1:0-10039 GCA_036250505.1 Solanum acaule | reverse complement strand
TAGTCCCTATTTCCCGTTAATTAATGTTGAATGTACTTCCGCGACCGATGAAGTGTGATGACAAGTTTGAGAGGCTTGTTTGGGGTTCCTTCGGGTTCCTCATTCGCCATGTCACGTCTAGGCCCTAGGCTTGGGTCGTGACAGCATTAAATAGTGAATGGAAGTATTGTCTTAAGGTGTGTCTACATGTGTGTGCAATATGAGGGTTATGTACGTGGTGTTCAAGAATAGTATGATGGTATATTATACAATGTGTATATATTGTGATTTAAAGTATGTTCTCTCTTAATGTTTATATGTGATGATGATGGACTATGAAAGGTCTCTTTATGGTAACGTTGTCTCTCGAATTGGTAGACCTAGATTGGTAACCTCTCTTTGAATGAATGAATGAATGAATGTCTAGGATCGGTAGACCTAAAGTTGGTGCCCTTCAATAAATGACTAATGAGATATTCTAGGCTATGACTTGAATCTGTTAGACCTAAGTATGATGTCCTTTCATTGTGAGTCTAGACTCCTAAGTGAATGTAAACTTTGAAGCGGTAGACCTTATGATGGTGCCTCTTTCTTGTGTGAAATAATAGACTTGGAGTTGGTGGGCTGGAATGGTAGAAACCCTCTCTAAGAAAGTCAATGAGCTTTCCTTTATGAACCTTGTTTGGTAGATCCTTTTGGTGCCCTTCATGGTAGAGTATTATGGGTCAGTAGGCCTAATCACGGCGTCCTCTCTAGTACTCATATGTGAATGAAATTACTCTTTGGGAACTAAGGCTATGCACCGAGTGGATATGATTAAGATGGTAGCTCTTCCCGAGTATGAGGCAAGAGTACAATGAATGTCTTTGGATATCCCCTAAACCATGTGCCTACATGGGATGTGTATTAGTTCTACCCTTGGCAAGTAGAGCACCTTCCACAGTGTGGGGTCTTATGACACCGAATTCCATGCCTAGCTAGTATGGTCTATGTCAGTTAATGGATATTCCCTTCATGTGGGATGTGCACTCTAGTTATTTGATAGGTTCTATAACGTGTAGGTAGTAGTATGGGATGCTATCTACACATGGCACGAGTAGGCCTTGAAGGTACTAAAGTGAGTTCCCTAAGTCTTTAATGACTATTATGTGAAGTCCCCTATATGAATGAATGTCTCCTTAAATGTCCCTACTAATGAATGTTCACTTATTGGTTTATGTTGAAAGGGAAATGTCCTTATCTGTGGTAGCCTTGAGGAGCACTTAGGTGTGGCATGAAGAGATAGTATGGAATTCCCCTCTATGTCTTACATAGGTGGCTCCTAGGGTAACTTTAGGTGGAGGGTCTAAGATGATGAAATGGTCTATTTGACAAATGCGCAAATTTGTTGAAAATTGGTAATAGTTGAGCATGCTTATAATATGGATTTTGTCTTATATATGGATGTTGACTTGTAATGTGTCTCTTATACAGGTGGTTTATGGATATGTATCAAAAATGGCATAAAAGCTTATACCTTAAATAAATGTCCCTTGTTGCATGTTTTTGCATAGTCATCTTACTTAGTACTTAATTGTGATAACCCCATTCTTTTCCATGTTTTACTACAAGTGTAGGTGTTGGCAAGTGAGGTGCTTTCCATTGTGAAGCTTGGGATTAGAGTTTCTCTCAAGACTTTTTGGTATGTCCTCATATGTCGAGGGCAGATATTCTATGTTCTAGTTTCATTTATTAAGACTTTGTAATAGACTTGTAGTATTCTTCTTTATTGTAAAGGGTCGTGTCCCTAGTATGTTTCGTTGTGACTTGGGTCTAAGTTGGCCACGTGAGACTAGTATTTCGCTTGTGTATAAAGACTTCTTTAAAATGTTGTTGACTTTCAAGTGTTATGAGTTTGTTTTAAAAGGTTTTAATTCCGCACTATTGTATTGCCTATGTGATGAATGAATGCTAAGGGCTTGTATAAGACCTCTTCGAGGTCGAATACGCCGTGTCGCGACTTGGGGGTGCTCTCGGGTCATGACAAACTTGGTATCAAAGCATAAGATTTTGGGAATGGTTTTAGGTTCAAAGTCTCACAAGCCACGTCTAGTAGAGTCTTGTTCATCGTTGTGAGTCACAACACATCTATGAGCGAGAGGCTATAGGACGATAGAAGTTACCCTTCTTTCATATTCTAGAAGTCGTGCCTTAGAGTGTGGTTCTATAAGTCTTTTTCTAATCCTTTCTCTTATGTTTATAGGATATTAATACAAGGGCTAATCCTAGGAGAGCGGAAGAGGAGACTGTGGATGGGGGAGATCCTCCCCAAGGTCTTTAAGGTGACCAAGTCCCCATAGGCAATCAAGAGAATGAGGTTCCGGTGGGTCCCCCAACCATGACTAATGAAGAGATTAGGGTGGCTTTTCTAACTCTAGATCAATCCGTGACGGCTCAAGCTAACCGAGATGTGGGGCCTAGGGTGAATGCTAATTAGAGTACCGTGGCCTCAAGGTTGAGAGACTTTGTGAGGATGAATCCTCCTATCTTTCTTGGCTCTAGAGTGGGAGAAGATCCCCAAGAATTCTTGGATGAGACCTATAAGATAGTCAATGCTATGGGGGTTTCTTCTAGGGAGAAGGCGGAGTTGGCTTTCTACCAATTGAAGGAAGTGGCCCAAGTGTGGTTCACACAATGAAAAGCCAATAGGCCGATTGAAGCGGGTCCTATAGAATGGGAAGAGTTTAAGGAAGCATTCTTAGGAAGGTACTTTCCCAGGGAGAAGAGGGAGTGTAAGATTGAGGAGTTCATAAATCTTAAGCAAGGCAACATGAATGTGGAGGAGTATTCTTTGAAGTTTTCCTTGTTGTCTAAATACGCTCCATCTTTGGTGTCTAACCCTAGAGAGGACATGAGTAGGTTTGTGACCGGTGTAACTGACTTAGTCAAGGAAGAGTGTCGTATGGCCATGCTTCATATTGACATGGATATTTCTAGACTCATGGTCTATTCTCAATTCATTGAGGAGACCAAGCCTAAGAGGTTGGATAGAGATTTGAAGAGGGCTAGATCCAATGAGCAAGGTCAACCTAGGTTTAACAAGAGGGCTCCTAACCAAGATTCCGCAAGTGTCCTAAGGTTAATCAAGAGAGTGGTGGTGGTTCTCAATTTGTTAAGCCTACTTGTCACACTTGTGGGAAGAAGCATTTTGGGAAGTGTCTAGCCGGTACTAATGGGTGCTATTGTTGTGGAAAGAATGATCACAAGGTGAGGGATTGTCCTACTCTCGCGGCTAGAAGAAGGGATACTAGACAAGCTTCTTTTAGTTGTCCTAAAGTTGATGATCAAAAGAAGACTCGTTTTTATGCTCTCCAAGCCAACAATGACAAAGGAGCTAATCCGGATGGAGATGCCAGTAACTTATAGTTCCTTGCTTTGGTGATAAGATCCTTATGTGTTGTTCATGATAGTCTAGTTGGGTTTCTTCTAAGTGGGGGATGGTTTGTTGAATAGTAAGGTTGTGAGAGTGTTGAGGTCCTTGTCTCTTTCCTTAGATTCTATTCAAGCTTGAGACTTAGAGTTTCTAGTAGCATGATGCATGGTTCGGAGTCTTATGTGAATTTGAGTTCCATGGTCTCCTTATGTTATGCATGTTCTAGTTGAATTCTTGTTTACATGAGAAAATGAACTTTAATGATTTTGTCCCTCATGTTGATATGCATCTATAATGAGTTGCTTAAATGTTACATGAGTTGACTTGTGAGCATGCTTAAAAAGGTGTTCGCGAAATTGTTGCATAACGGTGCTTTATGAGAAATTTGCATAATGTTCTTAATGATGATGGTTGGAGAAGGAAGTTCCTCCAATGAAATGAGAATGGTGATGTTGATGTGAATAATGATTTTGTAGATGTAGTTCCTACCTTCTTGTTGTGCTTTGATACCTTTTCATGTGGAGTTGATGTTCCTCCTAACTTTGAATATGATTTATAATGTTTTATGCATATGATCGCGGGCTGCTAGTCTTGAGTTGTAACCCCTTTATGTGTTTTAAGTGTCATTCGAGGATGAATGTTCCCAAGTGGGGGATAATGTAACAACCCTAAAAAAATGAAATAGGAGGAACTAAAGCTTCTCGTGTGTTTTGGAAGTTGGTAATTTGTTAAAAAGAAGAGTTTTGGCTTTTAAGGTTTGGTTTGAAGAGTTTTGAGGTCGAACGTCAAGGGACGACCATGACGTTCAGAGACTAGTCTTTCGAGCTGATGTGTTTTAGTGGTGTAATGTTGCCCTAGTCTTGTTTGAAAGGGGTTTAAGGAGTCAACGTCAAGGCACGTGTTAGACTCCATGGCTATGAGACCTACTCTAGGTTAGTTGAGGGTGCTAGACAAGGAGCCAAGCCAAAAAGGGGCAAGCCTTAGCCAAAAAGCCAAGTCTGTCCCAAGTTGGCTGCTCACTGCCCCAAAGACCATGGGCACCACCACGACCAATGGTGTCCTAGACGGTCCGTATACTTGGGCATGAAGATCACTTGGTCTCAAGGGAGGCAGGGCAACTTTGCCTAGGTGCTGCCTCATCTTCACAAGCTCCACCACGACTCGTGGTATGCACCACAGATCGTGGGAGCCTCCGTGAAGATACCTTGGGCCCTTGAGGGCTTGACATGGTGGAGAGGCCCACTGGTCAAGGGACCACGGGCGCCACCACGAGCCGTGATGCCCTTCACGACCCATCCAAGTGGGCATGGTCCCTGACGGGGCTGCCTCATTTAGTGGATTTTGGGTAAATTTTTTAAAATGTTTTAATGTGTGGGGTTGACTTTAAAAGGTTTATATGATAAATATAAATAGTTTTAAGTCTTAAAACCTTCCTTTACTCATTATTCTCAAATACCCAAATCAAAACCTCCAAAGTTCTTCTCTCTCAATATTTCTTTCTCAACTCAAGGAAGAAGAATAAGTGGGAACTTGGGTTTGGAATCAAAGATTTCTTCATCAAATTTCTTTGGGAATTCATCAACTAAGCAATGGTGTCTCTTTATCTAGGGCTAGTTTTCGCCCTAGAGCGAAATCTCAAAATGGTTTCCAAGGATTTCAAAAGTTATGAAAAACCCCAATTCTTCCTCAAACTCATGGGTTCTTGCACTAAATGGTTTCAAACGATTTATTATGATTTTATTATGGTTTTAATTGATGTTTTTAGGTGAAAAAGTCCATGGACCTATGATCTCCCTAAATTCCTAAAATAGGCTTATGAAGTGGGTTTGATAATTATGATTGTTTATTGATAGAAGTGTGTTTATATTGATTTGTATTATTGATTCCTAATCTTATCTATATCTATTGTTGGTGGATTTTTGGTATATGGATGAGTTGGGAATTATGGCCTTGTAGGCAAGTCATGGGTAAATTCTCTTGTGATGTTAGAATTGTTGGGAATCGGACAATGGTGATTATGGCTTTGGAGAATGCTAAGTTGACCTACTTTCAATGCTATATTGAAATTTTTCTTGTTTGGATTGATCCACTTATGGTGGAGGTGTTTACTTATTGAATGGGTATTGATTATGGCCTTAAAGGCATTATATAGTGAATGGAAGTATTGTCTTAAGGTGTGTCTACATGTGTGTTCAATATGAGGGTTATGTACGTGGTGTTCAAGAATAGTATGATGGTATATTATACAATGTGTATATATTGTGATTGAAAGTATGTTCTCTCTTAATGTTCATATGTGATGATGATGGACTATGAAAGGTCTCTATATAGTAACGTTCTCTCTCGAATTGGTAGACCTAGATTGGTAACCTCTCTTTAAATGAATGAATGAATGTCTAGGATCGGTAGACCTAAAGTTGGTTCCCTCCTATAAATGACTAATGAGGTATTCTAGGCTATGACTTAAATCAGCTAGATCTAAATATGGTCCCCTTTCATTGTGAGTCTAGACCCCTAAGTGAATGTAAACCTTGAAGCGGTAGACCTTATGATGGTGCCTACTTCTTGCGTGAAATGATAGACTTAGAGTTGGTGGGCTAGAACGGTAGAAACCCTCTCTAAGAATGTCAATGAGATATCATTTATGAACCTTGATCGGTAGATCCTTGTGGTGCCCTTCATGGTAGAGTATTATGGGTCGGTACTCATATGAGAATGAAATTACTCTATGGGAACTAAGGCTAAGCACCGAGTGGATATGGTTAAGATGGTAGCTCTTCCCAAGTATGAGGCACATACAATGAACGCCTTTGGATATCCCCTAAACCATGTTCCTACATGGGAAGTGTATTAGTTCTACCCTTGGCAAGTAGAACACCCTCCACGGTGTGGGGTCTTATGACACCGGATTCCATGCCTAGCTAGTATGGTCTATGTCGGTTAATGCCTATTCCCTTCATGTTGGATGTGCATTCTAGCTACTTGATAGGTTCTATCACGTGTAAGTAGTAGTATGGGATGCTATCTATAGATGGCACGAGTAGACCTTGAAGGTACTAAAGTGAGTTCCCTAAGTCTTTAATGACTATTATGTGAAGTCCCCTATATGCATGAATGTCTCCTTAAATGTCTCTACTAATGAATGTTGACTTATTGGTTTATGTTGAAAGGGAAAGGTCCTTATCTATGGTAGCCTTGAGGAACACTTAGATGTGGCATTAAGAGGTAGTATGGGCTTCCCTTCAATGTCTTACTTAGGTGGGTCTTAGGGTAACTTTAAGTGGAGGGTCGAAGATGATGAAATGGTCTATTTGACAAATGTGCATATGTGTTGAAAATTGGTAATAGTTGAGCATGCTTATAATATGGATATTGTCTTGTATGTGGATGTTGACTTGTAATGTGTCTCTTATACATGTGGTTTATGGATATGTATCAAAAATGGCATAAAAGCTTATACCTTAAATAAATGTCCCTTTTTGCATGTTTTTGCATAGTCATCATACTTAGTACTTAATTGTGCTAACCCCATTCTTTTCCATGTTTTACTATAAGTTTAGGTGTTGGCAAGTGAGGTGCTTTCCATAGTGAAGCTTGGGATTAGAGTTTCTCTCAAGACTTTTTGGTATGTCCTCATATGTTGAGGCACATATTCTATGTTCTAGTTTCTTTTATTAAGACTTTGTAATAGACTTGTAGTATTCTTGTTTATTGTAAAGGGTTGTGTCCTTAGTATGTTTCTTTGTGACTTGCGTCTAAGTTGGCCACGTGAGACTAGTATTCCGCTTGTGTATAAAGGCTTCTTTAAAATGTTGTTGATTTTCAAGTCTTATGAGTTTGTTTTAAAAGGTTTTAATTCCGTACTATTGTATTGCTTATGTGATGAATGAATTCTAAGGGCTTGTATAAGACCTCTTCGAGGTCGAATATACCGTGTCGCGACTTGCGGGTGCTCTCGGGTCGTGATAATGTTTATGTTTTGACATGAGTGTAGACTTCTTCGTTTCGTTTTATAAAATGTTTTGGACTTGGACTATTGTTTTACTCTTATTGTTCTATTTCTTATGTTATGAGATGTAAGTGGCTTGTATGGAGTCCTTCGGGGTTCGATACACCATGTTATATCTAGGGCTTACCCCTGGGTCATGAAAAACATGGCAATTAGAGAACAAGGTTTAGAATGGTCCTACTGTGTCTCATACGCCACGTCTAGTAGAGTCTTGTCCATGAGTGTGAAGTGTGCCACATTTATGAATCAGAGGCTACAAGATGTTTAGGAAGCTCCACTTCTTTCATTACTCTTAAGTCATGCGATAGAGTTTAACTCTATAAGTTCTCTCTCCTAATCCTTATCCTGCGTTCTTCAGGATATGGCTACCCGAAGAGCTTATTCTAAAAGGAATGCGAGGGAGAATGCAAAACAAGAAGCTCCTCCCCAAGCTCCTCAAGTTTCGGTCGATCATTTGGGCCAACATGTTTCTAATTAGGAGTTTAGGGCTGCTTTTCAAGTGTTGGCTCAAGCGGTCGGTTACAACCCAAGATTACCTTAGATAAGGACATTTCCTTTACAACATAACATCAATAGACCAACATTCTTTAAGAAACCACTTACGAGACCTTCAAGCACATAAGGGGACTTTCACATAATAGTCGTTAGACATAGGGAACTCACTTTAGTATCTTCAAAGCCTACTCGTGCCATGTGTAGATAGCATCTCATACTACTACCTACACGTTGTAGAACCTATCCAATAACTAGAGTGCACATCCCACATGATGGGAATAGGCATAACCGACATAGACCATACTAGCTAGGCATGGAATTCGGAGTCTATCCTACTCCGTGGAGGTTGTTCTACTTGCCAAGGGTAAAACTAGTAAGCAACCCATGTAGGCACATGATTTGGGGGAAGTCCAAGGAAGTTCATCGTGCCTAATCTCATACTCAACTAGGCCACCTTCCTAACCACATCCACTCGGTGCTAGCCTTGTTTCCCATAGAATATTCAATCACATATGTACTAGAGAGAGTTCCTTTTATAGTTCAACCAACTCATAGTACCTCTTTCCAAGAAAGGCCCCATTTCTTAGTCATAGCCAATCAAGGTTTATAAGGATAGCTCATTTAACTTTCTTAGATAAGGATTCTCATGTTGTTCCGGCTCCATCCATTTCTAAGTCTATCATTTCACTCAAGAAGGGAACATCGCCCTAAGGCCCATCCATCAAGGTTATACATTTACTTAGGAAAGCTAGACTTATAAAAGGGCACCACTTCTTAGTTCTGCCGATTCAAGTCTTGGCCTAGAGTTCCTCTTTTAGCATTTATAGAAATGGCACCATTTCTTAGTTCTAGCCCACTTCACACATTCATGCATTCAAGACTTTAAGTAACAAGAAGAGACAGTTTAGTCTACTAATCAAGTCACAACATTATCATTTGCGGACACTTCATAATCCAACATCATCACATATATACATCATGAGAAATCATACTTTAAATCACAATGCTATCCACTTTACATAGGATCATCACAAGATCACATAAACTCATTCACATCATATCTTCACATATAGCTTCACATAAAACTTTACATATAGCTTCATATAGAACTTTACCTATTAGCTTCATATAGAACTTTACATTTAGCTTCATTTAGAACTTTACCTATTAACTTCATATAGAACTTTACATATAGCTTCATTTATATATGAACACAATAATACAACAATACTCATATAATGCCCTTCATGGCCACAATCATAATACAAAAGCAACAAGCAACACTTCCAGCAAAGGTGGATCCAACCTAAGAAGCAATTATAGCAATATTAAGAGATCAAGCCATCTTACCACCTTTCAAAGGCCATAAGGCACAATACTCAATTCCATGCCACTTATACAATATTCATCAAGTTAGGTCAACTTACCCTCTTTCTATGGCTATCTTCATCATCCTCATATTACAACAATTAACAATACAATAACAATGATAATAACAACATTCAACTATACAAGCTAAGCTAAACAATATCCAATAACCAACATAAAGGCTAAGTCCCAATTAATGACCATTCAGGGCTACTACCTCACATTATACAATTCAATAACAATTCCCAACAATTCAACATAGATAAGATCATATAAGAACAGTGTAATGACCTGAGAGCACCCCCTAATCGTTACCGGCATATTCGACCTCAAAGAGGTCTTATACAAGCCCTTAGCATTCATCATAACATGTATCATAGAATAAAATCACGGAAAATTTAAAACTTTTACTTTGGAAGTTCAACTTCACTTCATATATGAAAAATAGAATCTAACTTCGTCACAATGCACCATCTAGACATAGAAGTATCGAAAATGGGACTTAACCCTTACATCAATAAGAAGTCTTGAAAATAGGAAGTACAAAAATGTCTTTCAACATAACCAAATAACTAAACATAGAAGCTAGATCATAGGGTCTTGTCCTCGGACTTGAGGACTCACCAACTTGGGGAAGCAACTCCAAGTGTTTTGAGAAGTAAGCTTGAATCCTCAACAGCCCGAACCTAAATGTTTGGAAAAAGGGAGAAAATATGGGTTAGTACAACACACGTACTAAGTATGGCTACTATGCATAAAAACCATTGAAACATGCA
>JAJOOR010024442.1:0-15417 GCA_036250505.1 Solanum acaule | reverse complement strand
ATTGAAAGTATCTTCGTGTGTGAAGAAAGTTTTTAATTCCTTATGGTTTTGGTGTCTATGCGATGAATGAATGCTAAGAGACTTGTATTAGACCTCTTCGAGGTCGAGTACGCCGGTTACGACTAGGGGGTGCTCCCGGGTCGTGACAAAAGCGTAGGCTGTTCTTATTTGCTACTTGTTGGTGTTCAAGAGAAACCAACTTGATTTGAGGTAAATTGTTCGAGAGAAAGTTTATTTCCACTAAAGTCTATCTTATTCACTGATTTACAACTATTTACTAACAATTGCAATTACCCATTTGTCTACCTTAGCCTATAATCCAATCACATCCCAAGAACCCGTCTCATTACTTGTTAATCGTGTTATTTGCTGTTGTTGGAGCTGATAGTTAAAACCAAAACCCCCTTATTTGACACTTGTGTCACCCCTTAATTTGAATTATGTTTTTATTCGTAAATATCTATTCCTATGATTGACTTGAACATATTCATACTTTGCTATTAAATCTTAAACACGTACCACTCCCTGTGGGATTTGACCCCAACTCATTTAGTTGGGTTATATTACTGACTAACGACCGTTGACGCTTAGAATCGGATGAAGTGTCTTTGATAATGTTAATAAAATTAAAATGGTGCCACTGTCCGGGAGTAGTGTTGGTTAAGATTCTTTGGTTAAGTTGAATTTTGTTCTTGTTAGTCATAGTTGAATCTACTTACTTTCAGTTTTGATTTTCGTGCTGCTTGTTGAGTAGATAAATCAAACTTATCTGGTAGCAACAGTGACCAAATGGATCACCCTCCCTTGAGATTGATGAGTCTCAGGGATGACATCCTAACCTTCAAGCAATTGGAGGGTGAGACCATTTATGAGTTGTGGCAAAGATTTAAGGACCTCTTCCAGCTGTGCCCAACTCATAGACTTCCAGAAAAGATGTTTCTGGAATGCTTCTATAGAGGTCTTGGTCCCAAAAATAGAAGCGCAGCTGATCAACTCTTTTAGGATTGTTTGACACAACAACCCTATGAAACAGTAGCCCGACTCCTTGATGGCATGATTAAGACCAACAAAGAGACAGAAAAAGACCAAGAATTGGCCACATTGTTGACTCAGTTGGATGTCTTGGACAAGAAAGTCATGGAATTGGAGAAAGTGTCCAAAAAGAAGGACAGGTACATCCCCCCCTCACGAGCGTCGAAGGACGAAGAAGCAAGAAAGTGGGCAAATTGAAGAGGTCCTCTCACTTATCTTACACAAAGTCAAAGAGCACGACTGAGTGTTGGAGGAGATAAAAGAGAATGTCTTAATGCTGAATCAAATGGCAACCTCTCATTCCATGTTCATTCAGCTACTAGAGTCCCAAATGGACCAAATGTTGTCTTGTCTCTACCCAGAGCCAGAAGAAGGGTTGCCTTATGAAAATGAGGCAAACCCCACAAATGGAATTTAAGTAGAGACTTGAGTCGTGCCACGACGTTAACTAAGGCGCTTCTTGGGAGGCAACCCAAAGTTTTATCGCTTTGTTTTTGTTTATGTTTTAGAAATAAACGTGTGTTGATTGTGCAGGTCAAAGTGTGGAAGGTATTTGAAACGTGCAGGTTGGTGAGCTAACCGTCCAGTCGGAGACTTGCCGAAGAGGTCGGCGAGCCTAACTTGGACCGCCATTGGACTCAAGACATTTTTAAATTGGAGTCTGTAAAACTCGGCGAGCCCAGGAGCATATTAGCGAATTGCCGACCAGGTCGGCGATCATGACTTTGCAAGTCGTTTGGACCCCCACAATAACTGGAGGTCCTGTAAAACTCGGTGAGGTAAGTGCCCACTCGGCGTGTCACCGAGTGGGTCAGCGAGCTCGACCCAGCTCGCCAAAAGACCCAATGTGCCTGGTTTAAACTTTAAAACTTATGTTGCTGAATGGGCGAGAACTGGACGGTTTTTAAAGGCCAAAGGTTTAAACTTTAAAACTCTTTCACTTTCCCTCACTTTTGAACTTCCCAACTCACATCCGCACAATATTTTCCATATTTCTTGCACTTTTATCACATTTTAGTCTTCAGATTTGTGTTCAGAGTTGGATTTCTTTGCCGCCTAGTGATTCAAAGTATCTATTCGACTTCTAAGGTTGGTTTTCCAAACCCCGAATCTTTTTTTAGCGATTTTGACTCATTTGCAGTTGATTTTGTCTGAGTGTTGTGTGTTGGGCCTCTTTGATCGTAATTGTATATGTGTGTGCATGTTTTAATTTGAATACCATGCCCGTAATGCTTATATTGTTGAATTCCCAAGTTTTTCATGCTTTAAAATTGATTAAAATGGCGGGGTTGTGCTTGCATGTTATTGGGTCTAGTCGGGTGAAGTCTAAGTAACCGTATTTGTGCCAAATGACGTAATTTGTCCAATGATGGAGCGGTTGACGTCATTCTTAAGGGCAAAAGTCGTCAAATGGCCAAATTTGACCAAACCGGGAGAAATCTGAGTATCCCGGGGGCATGGGTGTAATGGGTCTTAGCTTAATTGTAAGAGTGTATGTTTTGATTTTGTTTTCGGAGGATGTGGGGTTTAATTTTGGAAGTTAGGTTGAAAGTAGGCATATTGGGTCGTTTGGTCGAGCTGGGTCGAGATCACCTTTAATTTCATGCTAAATTGTGAGTTAGGTTCTGTAACTTTCGGTGGGCTAATCCTTGCTCGCCGAAAGGTCTTTCCCATCGCCGACATGCCTTTTTCTGAGGAAATTTTGAGTCAATCCTTTCGGCGAGCCCGATCTGGCTAGCCAAAGAGATTTGGCGACTCGCCGACCGGTTCGGTGAGTCTATCTGCAACTCCTTTTCTGTGTTTTTGCTTAAATTATTTCTAAGTTTCTCTGATGTTTTGCAGACATGGCTAGACCAAAGGTTGCTGGTAGAAACATGCCACCTCGCAACAGGGCCAAAGGGATTCTTAAACACCCTAAAAATTTCTAAGTTAAGACCCGAACTATTCTTCAATAACATGTAAGGTCGTATCGAGTGATTCTTAAATTGGCCATATGTGTAAAGGTAAATTCTTTGGTGTGGGAATAATTTTGGATATCAATTAAGGTTACTAGAAACTCCTAGCAAAAATTTGAGTTGAAAGTTTTCTTACCAATTAAGTTTTGATGTAAGATTCTCTTTGGGTCAACTTCAAACAATTTCACAACAATACAAATTTTGAATAAAAAGTTATGACCATTTTCGTAACCTGATACATTGTAGTGATGAATTAGCCAACGGGGAAACATTAAAAAGGGTCGTTTTGTCTTTTTACCTCTAAGAAAACCCTAAAAGAATTTCTTGACTAATTATAGACCCAAAATAATCAGATTTTCATCTTTTAATTCATCATTCTCTTCTGTCTCAAATCCTATGGCAAAACCCTAAGGAAAAATCAAAGTAGAAGACTACATTCAAGATTCTTTCAATCTTTTTTTAAATTCTTCTTCAAGGTAAATCTTTCTCCAAGAGTTTCATTCTTTCAAACTCAAATTCCTCCATACAATTATAAATCACTAATGAAAATCATAATGCTTGCCCAAAGGGATTTCAAGAAACTAATTCAAGAAATCTCAAGAAAGGTTTTCTTGATTTATCTCCTTCAAGCTAGAGTTTCAAGGCTTCTAATCAAGTTCTTCTTCAAGAACCTTGTTCTTCCAGGTATGTAAGGCTATCATAGTGTTGGACTAGTTCGTCCTCACGCCTTACATCTACTTTTAAATAAGCAAAAGAGTAATCTAGAATTATATCCCTAGATTTGAATATTCTTAAGATGAGTTGATTTTGAGTTCTTGAGTTCCTGATTCTTTTGAAATTCTATTCCTAATTATTGAATTGCTATATGTTATGCATTAACATTCTTGATATGATTCGTTCATGTCTATATTTCAGCATGAACCCTATTAATGGAGTATTCTTGAGATGAGTAGTATCATTGAATTCTAAGTTCTTGAGTTTGAGTATTGAGTTTTCTATATTGTTATTGAGATCCTTGAGTTGAGTTGTTCATGTCTATATTTCAGCATGAACCCTATTTTGATTTATAAATTTTGAGAATCTTTTAAAGCCAACATATTTTTTTAAATTGAGTTTTTGAGAAAGTAAGGAGGAGTTTGAGAAAGAGTTTTAAAACATGATTAGTATGACAATCGAGTATGTCATCAATGTTTAAGTAGTATGATATATAGATATACCATCAATGTGTATGTAGTATGACTTCCCCGAGTCATCAATGATCATATCACAATATGATTTTGATATTTTTTTGAGAAAGAGTTTTCAAGTATAAATTGAGTAAGAGTATAAGGGAACTAAGTATTCCCAAAGGTATCAGTTTTACATTGATAAAAGAGAAACTTTGATTTCTAAATGAGTTAATGAGTTCAAAGATATTTCAGAGCAGTTACCTCTTTTAAGAGGTGATTTTGAGTAATTACCTCAAAATAGAGAAAGAGTATGTTTTATACATTTGAGAATGAGTATATCATTGAGAATAGTATTGAGCATCGATATGGGGATGAGTTCAGACAACTCAAAATCCTCATAAACCATGTCTACCAACATGAGTAAAGGATCATACTTTTTAGATGAATCCTTATTGCTTAGTGGATCTACTTAGTTTAGGATGTCCTATATCCCCGACAAGGTATAGGATAGTTCTGGTAGCATAGACAAGACGTTGTATCATCACGTTGCTCAGAGTGATGGTTGTCGGTTAGAGAATCTCCCAATAGAGTTAAAGTGTATTTTTTATATATAACTTATTATGTTGAGTTCAGAGATGATAAAGTATTTTGTAAAGCTTTAAATGATTTAAATCTTTTATTTCTTTACATTCATCTTGAGTACATTGTTATCGATTACATTTCTTTCATTTAGTTATTTGTTATTCCGCTATATTACATACTCGTACATTCATTGTAATAATGTCATTCGACATGCATCTTTTAATGATGCAGATACAGGTTCTTCGGATCCTCAACAAGAGTCCGCTAAGATCACTTCATCTGCTCGTCAACTTTTGAGTAAGACCTCCTTGTTTCTGGAGGACTTTAGTTTTATGAGTTGTTAGTATTAGTAACATTTTGAGGAGTCGTGGATCTTGTCCCGACCACTCATCTTTGTATAGTAGAGGCTTCATAGATAGACAGTTTTAGATAGTCTTTCAGTTTTAAGATTTTATTTAAAATTATATTTCATACTCAGTATATTCACCAAATTTTTGAGATTCAATAAACTGTTTTTAAACGTTTCTTTCAATTTGATGCTTATGTATGCTTGAGTTAGTCTTCCGCTTGTAGTCAGCCAGGATGAGGGTTCGCTTGGGGACCAGTTATGATTCTTGGGTGCCGGCCACGTCCAATGTATAGACTCGGGTCGTGATAATAGGTTGGTCAAAATTGGGTATCAACAGTTCAACTATATTTGGAGAAGTTTATAAGGAAAAGGAAAAATAAAATAACTATGGAATTTGATCTTTCGGGTGCATTTTGACAAAAAAAAAAGGTTTATTATTTTGATTTGAATTGAAGGTCTGTTTTATAATCTCATCTCTTTATATAAGGAACCTCTTTTTTTTTGTTATTTCTTGGATCCAATTGTTGTCATGTGTCAGGAAATATGGACCCAAAAAAATTGGCTTTTTAATGAAAATGATTGTATTCATACAATAACTTGAATTGAAGGATTTTATTGATACAATACAAAATTTAATGACTTTACTAAATAATTTTTTAAAATTGAGTAAGCTATTGATATATGAACTAAAAAATGAACAAAAATAACAGACAAAAAGATGATTTATTTCATTATAACAATGAGTTTCCATTGTGAAAGATGCTCTCAAATCTCAATACACCTGAATTTGAAATTCCAACAAGACATCAAGCTAGGCACAATTCAAGTCAGTGAAATTCAGCAACATCTACACCAAAACAATGAGAAATATGGGAAATCATGTACAAGCATAATGAGGTTTTAAGAACAATGTGGTATGGATCCTGAAAATTGGAGGGATTTATGATTTTAAAAAATAGCATAGTCTCTATTTTGTCATATAGAGCTCGTTATTTAAGTAGCTCATATATACCTTTACTATTACACAAATGATTCACATATATCCTTTTCCTCTAAAATAAGTGAAAAAATTAATTTTAATTTAATTTTTTTTTAAAAAAAATAATCTCATATAGGTATTTTAATCCTCCTAACTCATATTTTTTTGACTTTCTTTTGTTTCAATGACTAATTTAAATTTATTATTTTGATGGTCAAATTTATTTTTGTTTCACTAATTTTCTTGTAAAATTTAGTATAGATGACCCAATTTTTTTTTCAAATACAAAAACTAAAGTAACATTATAGTTGAAAAACATAATTTAAAATTATAATATAGCCACAAAATAATTAGTTATAAAAAAATTTCTTTACACTAAGGAATGAAAGAGAGAAAAAAAATAAGAATAAGAAACTCAAATAATGATAATCAAAGAAGTAAAAAAAATAATTTATGTTTGAAAATGATTAAAATACACCTTGAACTTTGTTAGAAGGATCATATATGCCCCTACATGAATTTTTAAAAAATTAAAAGTCAAAAATATAAATTTAAAATTATTTTTTCACTTCCGTTAAATGAAGGGTATATGTGAGCTCATTTTGTAACGGTAGGGATATATGTGAGTCGTTTGTATAACAGTAAGGGTATATATTAACCACTTTCATAACGTGAGGCATATTAGCTCCAAATGACAAAGTTGAGGATAGGGCTGGGCATTCGGTTTCGGTTTTTTTTTTGGTTTTTTCGGTTCTTGTACCACACGTACCAAACACCGAACCGAATTATTTCGGTTCGGTTCGGTTTTTTTTTAGGACCTGTTTGGTGAGCTTTTAAAATTTAAAATTTTGTAATTTTTTTGTTTGATTTTTCAGCTTAATGGGCAAAAAATAAGTGGTCCTTAGATTAATTAAATTAGTAGTACATCTTTTTTGTGGTGCTGCCTGAGTGTTGGTCGACTGGCGGCTGCTGCTTGCTGCCAGTCTGCTGCTGCATGCTACCGCTGAGCTGCTGCGTGCTGCGTGCTGCCTGCTGGCCTGCCGCTGATCGGCCAGTCGCTGGTCGACGCCGGAGCCCGGAAGTGGAAACTAGAAAGTGGGAAACTGAACGATGTGCGGGCTGCGGCAAATTAGAAAAGTTTGAACTTTGAAAGTGCTCTGTCTCTTTGACCTAATTTACCTATAAAATATAAATTATTAAATTATAATATTCATTATTTAATATTAATATATATTATAATATAATATAATATTATTTCGGTAAACCGAAAAACCGAATAATACAAAAATTACATACCGAAAACCGAACCGAAAAATACAAAAATATATACCGAAATACCGAAATAATTCGGTTCGGTTCGGTTTTTTGGTTTTTCGGTGTTTATGCCCAGCCCTAGTTGAGGAGTATATCAGGCCCTTTTCCCTATCTTCTTTCCTCGTGAATTTTATTTTGAATCGTTGAGATTAAGGTTCTTTTCATAAGAGTAATTTGAAGAAAAAATAGTGGGAGGAAAGACACATCCGAAAAATTGGTTAAAGATTTAATTTCACGGAGGCATGAGCTTTGTTAATATAAATGTAACAATTTGTATAAAGGACTAAAAACTAGTAATGTAATGACCCGGAATGTCATTTTTAGAAATTTTCATAAAATTACCATTTCACTCCTTCCAATAGTTGCCCCGAGTCATTCATGATCAGTCGGTGAAGTTGGTTTGAGAATTTTGAACGATTCGTTTAACTATAGTTAATTAATTGATAGGTAATTTTAGATAATTAATTTAGTTTGTGACTAATGGGCTAAGTCCATAAGTTCTTTAAAGGAAAAATTACTTGGATGGGTGCCTTTTAATAAATAATTACTGATTTAGCGATACTTTTTATTTATTACCATTTATAGCAATACTATGTTAAATCTGCAATATGTATTAAAAGTGAATTAAGTATGCAATATATATGTATTATAACTGTTTTTAAAAATATATTATGCTTGTTTGGTAAGAAGTTGACACATGTATTATAAGTGTATTAAAATGTGTGATAAATGTATTATCCATCAATAAAACTTGTATTATATGTGAATAAATTGTTCTTTGTAATATGTATTAAAACTGTATTATAAATGCATTAAAAGTGATCAAGTGAAAAAAAATATTATTGCTATAAATGGTAAATATTTTTTATTTATAGTATATTTATATAAGTTTCCTTATTTAAAACCCTATACCTTTTGGCTCATTATTTATTAAAATAAGTTAGGGATTTATCACTTTTTAATAGTTAATTATTTCTAGAAAAGAAAGAATAAGGGAACAGAAACTCACCAGCGGAGACGTGGGAGCCGACTCGATCAGATTGCAGGTGTGAGTTGAAGCAAGTTTTTTAAAAAGTAGTCAGTCACAAGCATTAATTGCTAAGTTACAAAAGGTACAAATAGTATTATATTAGTTGAAGTCTTTAGGAAATTGAAATTTAGCAAAAAATAGGCAGTAAGATAGCGTTCTTTTTGTTTGTTTTTTTTTAATTCTGAGGGGACAATGTTTTGTTCCCCACTACTAATTGATGATTGTCAAATGATTGGGGCATGAGTGGTAATGAATAATGATGCTTGAAATTGATTATAGGGTGTGGGAATTTGAGTATTTGAGGTTATTCCCGTGAATTGTTCGTAATATGGCCTTGTTGTTTTAAAAAATTTCCCAGAGTGTCATAATTTAATTTGAGTTTTGATAAGTTGATAAATCAAATTAAATATTACTCCCTCCGTTTCACAAAGAATGACCTCCTTTCTTTTTTAGTCAGTTTCAAAAAAATGACCTCTTTCCTTTTTTGGTAACATTTTACTTTTTGCTTTCCACGTGACATGTTTAAGACCACAAGATTAAGGGCAATTTTGTACATTTGACATAACTTTAATTTAGGACCACAAGATTCAAAAGTCTTCTTTAATTTCTTAAACTTTGTGCCAAGTCAAACCAGACCAATCTTTTTGAAACGGAGGGAGTAAGTGTTTTGTATTATATGAGTATCATTAGGATTATGTCATTTGGAGGAATTTAGATTTAACCTTAAGCTTGAAATTAAGAACTTAATTATAAATTTGGGTGAGTTTTTGGGTCCAGGCTAGACATATGGTAATGTGAGTATTGTTAGTTTCAAGATCTTATTGTGGTTATTTATTTGAATAGATTGTATTGATTTGGAAGCCAACGAAAGGGGAAGGCTCAAGTCCCGTAGTGATTGTTCGATAAATTGAGGCAAGTGGATTTCTAAACCCTTGTTAAGTGCATAGAATCATGTATTTCCTTGTGGTATGTGTTGGGGAATAATGGGACTTGGTGATGGGTTGACTTGTCCATGTTAAATAATTCTAATGAAGAAAAAAGGGTAATAAAAGGCAATGTGTTTAATTATTGGTGTGTGATGTGTTGAGACTAGTTTGAAAGGATTATTGATTAATTGTTGATGTTGTATCACGATTGTGTTGTTGTGCATTGTTATGAAATGGTCATCTTCTCATTATTTGTGTGAACATGTCATTTACATTGGTTCTAAGACATGATTGTGATAAGTATTATGTGAATTGAGGAAGTATAAGAAATTAAAGAGGATGTACCATTTCGAGGGACTTGTCGCGCGCCGCGACGGATACTATTATCGAGGAACGTGTCACACGCCGCGACAGATACCATTATCGAGGGACGTGTCACACACCGCGATGGATACTATTATCGAGGGACGTGTCCCACGCCGCAAAATATACTATTATCGAGGGACGTGTCGCACGCCGCGATAGATTTTCTTATCGAGGGTCGTGTCGCACGCCACGACGGATGCATGGGCAGATATGTTCCCATGACTCCCGGACTGAGAGACAGTGGGTGTGTATCGTTAGGTCAGACATGTATCACTATACTTGACATTGCATTTCATTGCATTGCACATCTTATCATTGGTGAACTTGATCTTGTGTGTTGCTGATCTTGTGAGTGCCTTTCTGTGGAACTTGTGATTGATGAATTATTGAGTTTGTTGTCGAGGATATGTAATTGTTTGAGTGTTGTTGTTGAGTTGTGTGCTATGTAAATTGTGAATTGTTAGGTTGGACTGATTTTTATGCAGGTTGTAGTTGTGGAGGTTTGGTTGGGTTGGTAGGAGTACCCGTATTTTATTCCCTTAGCTTGTGTTTAGAAGTTTACTTGCTAAGTACCGTGTGGTTTGGTGCTCACCCCTTGCTTCTACATTTTTGTAGGTTACGAGCCCGGATCTTTGTGATACTTTTTATTCTCTTCTTTTTCGAGGCTTTCTGTGGAGATTTGTGAGGTAGTTGTTTGTCATCTCAGCGGACCTTTTTACTCCTATTTATGATCTTGTTCTATTTTAGAAACAATATCATTTGAGACTTATGTTTTCTTTCAATTCTAGTGTAGTGCATTAGAGACTTGTGCACGTGACAACCAGGTTTTAGGGTATATTTAAGTTGATTATGAATTTCCGTATTATTTTATAGTATTGGACTTTTACTATCGTTTTATTTTCGCACTTTATCGTAATGGTTGAGTTTTAGGATGACTTGTCTTGGTGGGATAAGACGAGTGCCATCACATCCCTTTTGGGTCGTGACAAGTGTATAGTTAAGGGACTAAAAATGTTAAATGTATAGTTAAGAGACCAAAATTTGATAACATTTTGAATAGTTAAAGAACTAAATCTGATAAAGATATAGTTAAGGGCCTATTATAGACCTATTGCAATAGTTCAGAGTCCATTTATGACATTTTCTCCCCATTTTTAACTACTCACTCCATCTGGTCCTACTTACTAAAAATATTTGTTACTCACAAGTGCAATATTAAATTAATTTTTTTTTTCTAATTTTAATATTATTAGTAATTATTTTTGAAGACTACCAGCAATTCAATTACGATAATATATTATATCTTAAGACATAAATAAGAGTCAAATAATCAATCACCCATTTTAATTAATAGCTAGTGTACATATCCTCGCTTTGCGCGGAATTAAATATATTTTTTAAATAATTGATATCCTTAATTGATTTTTTAAAAAAAATAGTGTATAAGCAAAAAATAAAATAAAATTGAATCATGGTCTTGATGTTGTTTGTTCAAAATATTTCTATAGAGATATTTTCAAACTATAATTTTTCGCTTAACATTGCTGATAAAAAGAAGAAGAAAAAACATAAAATGTTAATCTGAAAAATTTCAGTTAATTGATTATCTTAGTTTCTTATTAAATTCAATGAGTTTTATTACAATAATATTAGTTCAATCAAAGTAACATTAAATTTAATTCATTATAAATTACATGACTTTATTTATGTATAAACCACTTATTTAAAATATGTTTTTGACGCATAAAGTAAGAAAAATATTTGAACTATGTTTTAACATAGTTATATATGAAATTAAGAAGTTAGTGAGATCTTCTTCTTTTTGTTTGACTTTCTTTGATATTTAAATTTTCGTATTGAGATTAATTTAATGTGTACGTGCATTGCATATGATTTATTAATATTAAAGGATCACATATTTCAACTTTCATTTTTATATAATATCCTTAAAGAAAAACATTTCAAGAAAAAGAAATTAAATTGATTATATAATATTACATCGGAAATCATACTTTGAAATAGAAAATAAAAGAATTGAAAAACTTAACATAAAAAATAAAATGTATATTTATAAGAAGTCATGATGTCATTAGTAATTTGATGTGTTATTTATGTTTTCGATTATATAAAGATTATCATAGAGTGACAAAATATAAAATTTTCGAGAATACATAAAGTGTCAAGTTATAGAAAAATATACCAAGAGTTGAGTCATTATTTGTCCCTAACACATGTAGAACAGTGGAAGAGTACTTTTGTAACGTTAAGCTAATTATTATTGTAGTCATCACTAAAAAAAATTAATATATGATAATAACTATTCAAAAGATAACTTCTTCTTTGATGTGAAAATTTTAAGATAAATTATTTTTGCTTTAAATAATTATAAATTAAATACACATTAATCACATATGCACATTTATTATAGTAGAAATTTTTTTATTATAGTAGAACTATAAAATATTATTTTAGTATGAGATATGTACATCTTACTTATAATATCATAAAAAAAATAAATTTATATATGTATCCGATCATACTACATAAATATGTTATTGAGAGAACTAAAGGAGGGAATTTAAAGTTTTTTTTTTACAATAATTAAGAGAAGTTAAAGAATTAATATTTTTTTAGTTTTTATATAATTAGTGTGATTAAGAGGAAAAAATAAGTTGACTTTTGAGCTTTTATAATATGAAACTGAGAATATTTTCTTTATTATTTTCATTAAATAATTTGTTTATTGATTAAAAGTTTTAAAAATACTAAAAAGATAATTTATTTATGTATTTATTCTGTGATGTTTTTTAATATGATAAATCATATCATATATTTTTAGGGGCAACAATATGCAATAGCTATGAAAAATGTATCATGAATAATATTATATCTTTCAACCGCGACAATAATTTAAAATATTATTTAAAAATTGATAAATAGATATACACAAAAATAAAATCGTACAACTTTTCATCTTCATTCGTAATAGTAATAATTATTATTATGATGATGATGATGATGATGATGAGGATGATGAGGATGATGATGATGATGAGGAGGAGGAGGAGGATAAAGAAGAAGAAGAAGAAGAAGAAGAAGAAGAAGAAGAAGAAGAAGAAGAAGAAGAAGAGGAAGAGGAAGAGGAAGAGGAAGAGGAAGAGGAAGAGGAAGAGGAAGAGGAAGAAGGAGAAGAAGAAGGTTAAATGAGTAAAAAAATGCTAATTGAGCTTTATAATATGTTGGTTAGTAGAGTTTCATAATTTAATCTTTGATGAATAAAAGAAAATTATATATCTAATAAAAATATTATTAATTGAAATCAAAACAATACATGAACGAATCTTCAATATATTTGGAAACAATTCAAACTTTTGTACTAATATGATCATCTCTTTTGATGAAATCTTTCAAGTTAATTAAGTTTCCTTCTTCATTTTGATGAACTTGTACCAAACTAATGTGAACATCCATGTGATGAATATTGAAGAATATATTTATGATCTCTTTGATGAATTTTTGAAGAATATATCTATGATTTTTATCAACATGAAGACCATATGAAGACATTATTAAGTACATGATTGATGAAAAAGATGGAAAAAAAAAACAGAGGAAAAAACTATACTAATAAAAAGAAAGAATGTGAAAATGAATATGAACATTCAACATCTCCATAGATAATTGTTATTTGTAAATAGTGTAAATCATAAGAATTGTTAGAAAGAAGTTGAAGAGACATATTATTTAAGTAGGGAATGTAAATAGATGGATTTTTTTTTGTAACTTATTAGATATAATTAGAATAGTAAATATGATTGCATTTTTTTGATTAATAAACAAATTATTTAATGAAAAGAAATGAAGAAAAAAAGTCAAAAAAAGATTAAAAAATAAATAAATAAATAAAAAAAATATATATATTTAAGAGGCTTATAAATGGAAAGGATGACAAGTACTTTAAGACTGAGGAAATAATTGTATATGCAGTAATTAAACTATAGTGAGATTGTAATTTAGATACTGCGATTAGTAGTGGCAAACAAAAAGATCAAGTCGAATATAAGTCAATTGAAATGGATTAAACAAAAATTGATAAAATATCCAACTCGATCTAAATCTATAATGAATGGGTATATATGAATACTCATATCATAGTAGAGATCCTATTAAACTCTTCAAAAGCAAAATCTTTTAGCCCCAACCCACAAAAAACTTTTAAATTTTTTAAGAAAAAAATTAAATATTTTATATCACCCCCACCCCTACAAGCCCACCCTCCCCCCACCGCCACTCCTCAATTTTTTTTTATAAATTTAAATTTATTTTTTAAAAACAATAATAATTTATTTTTCACCCCCACCCCACCATGACCCTACCCTCCAAAAATATATAAAAAATTAATTTGTTTGTTTTAACCTCCTTCCTTTCAGATTATTAATCTACAATGAAATAAGTAAAACTAGTATTAGTAGCTAATCAACACATTTTGGCTACTAAACCTCACCAAAATAGTATTCGTCCAGTAAGCATGTAATTTATATATCAAGGATGTTATTTCAACCACTTCTCCTCGAATTACATCCACAAACCATACAAATTCTTATAACATCCCCTGAAACAACTTAGGTTTCATTACACCCTCTAAGCAACATACAAAGTGGACTGAGTAGTAAGCCTACACAACATTCAGTTTGGTGATGTATCACTACACCCTCCTTCTATATTTAATTTCAATACAAAATATTCACACTTTTTTCCAACACCAACCAGATAGTCCCAACATATTCACATAAAATAACCCATAAAACAGCCCCAAATATTTTTAACCATAGCAACCAAATATTGAACTCAACATCCCTAGAGTTCTCAATAACAACACACCAATAATTCTTTACCCAAACTCATATATATGGAGGGGGGAGGGAGGGGAATGGAGCAGTCACCTTTCCTCAATTTCTGCAACTTATCCTTTTAACTTGAACTCTTCGAGAACTTCAACTTTCCTTCACACTTAAACCAAAGAAGAAGAAAAAAGTATGTTAATAACTAAGAAACATTGTGCTTTATTACTAATACTTAAGCATGGATACATGTTTTTCTAGTCCTCCATGGGAGAATTAAGCTAAATCCACAAGTGTTTTTACTTACCTTGTCTTGAAAAGATGAGGGTATCTTCAAAAACCCTAGGAAGAATTTTAAGGTTGTTGTTTTATGCCTTAAGAGAAATGGAAAAAACTAGAATTAAATCTAAATTTTTGTGTGTTAAAATGAGTGAAAAGACCAACTAATATTGGTCTAGCCTTCTTGAAACTAATAATTAGCTTGTGGAAACATTGTGCCTTATTACTAATACTTAAGCATGGATACATGTTTTTCTAGTCCTCCATGGGAGAATTAAGCTAAATCCACAAGTGTTTTTACTTACCTTGTCTTGAAAAGATGAGGGTATCTTCAAAAACCCTAGGAAGAATTTTAAGGTTGTTGTTTTATGCCTTAAGAGAAATGGAAAAAACTAGAATTAAATCTAAATTTTTGTGTGTTAAAATGAGTGAAAAGACCAACTAATATTGGTCTAGCCTTCTTGAAACTAATAATTAGCTTGTGGAAACATTGTGCCTTATTACTAATACTTAAGCATGGATACATGTTTTTCTAGTCCTCCATGGGAGAATTAAGCTAAATCCACAAGTGTTTTTACTTACCTTGTCTTGAAAA
>JAJOOR010024441.1:0-12144 GCA_036250505.1 Solanum acaule | reverse complement strand
AGTTCACGTTCAAATTCTAAGTTCAACTTCAAATTCTAAGTTCAAGTTCAAGTTCTAAATTCAAGTTCAAGTTCTAATTTCAAGTTCAAGTTCAAATTTTAAGTTCAAGTTCAAGTTCTAAGTTCAAGTTCAAGTTCTAAGTTCAAGTTCAAATTCAAGTTCTAAGTTCAAGTTCTAATTTCAAGTTCAAGTTCTAAGTTTAACTTCAAATTCTAAGTTCAAGTTCAAGTTCTAATTTCAAGTTCAAGTTCAAATTCTTAGTTCAGGTTCAAGTTCTAAGTTCATGACATTCAAATATTCATCATCTAAATTCATGACATTCAAACATTCATCATCTACTCATAACACTTCTATTACTAATTTCTAACTTCAAATTATTAACACTTTACTAACTAGTCCTAAAATAAAATCCAAAAAAATCCCAATTCAACCTCAAATTACATATTCTCAAGTTTAAACTAGTCCTAAAATACAAAAATGCTAATTCTTCACTAACTAACAATGCCCAATTTTTTTTTTTAAAACCCTAAAATAAAAATCTTCAATTATCTATACCTAACTAACAATAATCAAATCAAGTTAACAATTGAATAACACAACCCAACAAACAAAAACAATAATATACTAACAAATAATCAATAATAATCACTAGAATTGAAAAAAAAAAACTAAAAGTTAACCCTACTTGCAGCGACCGGCGACTGGCGACGGGCGACGGGGAAGGGCGATGGGGACGGGGCGGCGACGGCGATGGAGAAAGGCGGTGACGGCGACGACGACGGGGAGGGAGATCGATATATATATATATAGAGAGAGAAGGGAGAGAATAAGTGTGAAGAGAGAGATGACATTAAGAAAATGGCAATATGTCTTTTAAATATTTAATAAAAAGCGACGGACAATGTCTCTAAGTCCGTCGCTTTTTTTAAATATAGTTGACCAATATTTTGACCAAAAAGTGACGGACTAAGAGACACTATCTGTCACTTTTTAAAAATAGTTGACTAGATATTTTGACCAAAAAGCGACGGACTAAGAGATGCCGTCCGTCACTTTTTTAAAAATTGATTAATAAAATAAAATAAATTAAAAACGACGGACAACGTGGTTATTTTTTAATTTATATATAATTATTTTTAATAAAAAGCGACAAATGACGTCTCTATATATATTAAATAAATAATTATTAATTATATATATATTTAGCGCAAAAATCCGCGAAAAAAAGCGATGGACTAAGAGATGCCGTCCGTCGCTTTTTGTAAAATAATTTAAAAAATAATTGTTTTTATTAAAAAGCGACGGACAGTGTGGCAAAAGCCGTCGCTTTTTGGAACGACGCCGTCCGTCGCTTTTCTGTCTGTCGTTTTTAAGCAGTTTTTTAGTAGTGTAAGTTTCCAATATATCTATTAGATACACACGGTTAATAAGATACACTGATAAGAATTAGATACATATAATCGTATCTCAATAATGTATTAGATACACCAATAATGTGTCAAATGTTGACATCCTTTGAGAGGACGCAACGTCGCGGTGACTCACCAAAAATATAAATATCAATTTGTAAAAAAATATTAGAATTTTGAAATGGGTAAAATGGTTTAAAGGGACTTGCCACCTAATTTTAGGATAAACTAGGAAACCAATTAATAAATTAACTTAAAAGAATGTCTACGAAACCATTAGATTCTAGGTAAGGGGTTCAAGTTATTCCGAAGGGAAGGTGTTAGGCATCCTTCAAAATCCACAATTGTGGGTCCCCACTGAATTCATTTTTTCAAATTGAGGAGGAGATAACAATAACGTACACGTATAATAAACATGCAATATACACAAGTAATATGATAAAACAATAATATAGGAATCAGCCTAAATTTTCATATCGTCAATAATATACAATAACGAATAAGAATATAATTTGAACTTCATTCGAATATCTTCAATGTGAAGTAACTCCGGGTACATGTAAAGACACTTAGTAAAAGTGTTAATAATAAATAAATATGAGTAAAAATAAATGAATCGAATAATAACTTAAAAATAAAATCCCGTGTAATGCCCCGGAAACTAGTAAGTTGAACTAGTGAGTTCTAGAGCTTTTCGTAAGAGTTTTTTAGTGTGATTTGAGGATTAAAATCACAAGAAATGACTCCCGTACTTAGAATGGGGGTTTAAGGGTTAGGGCATAAAGGTACGACCCCCCAAGGACCACCCAAGGGTCCTTGAGGAGGGCCTCAAAACAGCCCAAAAAGCTGTCAATTTCCAGCAACCTACGCTTGGCCACCTACTGGCCGTAGGTGGATTCACGCCCCGTAGGTTGGGGTCGTGGGTCAAGGTCTGTGAAGGCCTGCAACTTTAGGCCACTGACCAGCACCTACAAAGGTACAGGACGGTCCGTGGACCCACCCACAGTCCGTGGGTGGGTGAGGCGTAGGTCAATGCAGTTTTTAGAGAGTAGTTTTAAGTGAGGTGTTTGGGGGTTAAGTTAGTAATTGATTAGGTGGTTAAGGGAGGTCGGTTAGTTAGTTAGTTATTTAACCACCTATAAATAACTTATAGACTCCTAAACTAAATCATTTAACTCATTTATCTAAGACCCCAAATCCTCTCCTAAAATCCTCTCTCTAGAAGTGAAGATGAAGAAGAAGAAAAGAGAAAAGGGCAGATTCCTCCATTGATAAGAGATTGATTAGGGCTATGAATTGAGGTATGTTAGCTTAATCATCTATGGGTTCTTCCACCCATAGAGCCCCCTAGGTTTTCCCCCAATTATGAAGTCAAAAACCCAATTCTAGCTAGGGTTTCCTTCTACTTTGTGGGTAGTGCTTAGGTATGATTCCAATCTAGTGGATAATACCTAATTATGATTGTATTAGCATCTAATTATGATATTATGATGAATTCATGTGATTCTATGGTAGACCCTAGTCTAAATTGATGAATGTGATATTTGTGGGTTTATACCATTAGAGGTGAAGTTGAAGGTTCATAGTTGATCTTCTTAAATCAATGTCATGTGTAGTAATTGTTCAAGGTTAGGAACACATAGAAGTGAATTGAATTAGATTATAGTCCAATTGATGGATCATGACTTGAAAAGTTAGAATTGAACCTTTATGAATCAATCATGACTAGAATCACCTTCTAATGAAGAATGTGATTGAAATACCTTGAAATCTAGGTACAATGATGAGATTAATAAAGAGAGCTTGAGAGTAAGGCTTGTGATCATAATGGTTAGGGCTTTGAGAGTAAAGCTAATACAATGCGATCTTGTATGTATTGTTGAAAGTCTATTTCTCAGTTATACACTTAGGCATAAAGATGCTAGGAGATCCAAGGTTTTCTCACATAGAATGATAATAGGTTGACTTAACCTAAAATGAATCAAAGCATGTTAGACTAGAATAGCTTGTAGTTGTGACATATGTTCCCTTGATGTATAGCTTGGCTTAGTAGGATAAGACCAAGATTGGTAGCTTAAGATGAAGGATCTATACTCTCCTAAGGGATAGCTTGACTTCACATTGTAAAATGCATTTCATGGTAGCATGAGTTAGGAGTAGTCATGGTAGCCTAGGATTGAAGATTTATACTCTCCTATGGGTAAGCTTGAACTAGCATTGTTAGGATGCCTTCATGATAGCATGACTTGGTTTAGCTAAGACCATTTCATGGTAGCTTTAGGATTGAAGATTTATACTCTCATAAGGGTAGCTTGGGATTGAGAATCATACTCTCCTAAGGATAGCTTACATTACCATCTTGGTGTGCTTGTAAGGGTAGCTTGACTATGCATTGTAAGATGCATTTCAAGGATAGCTTAGGATTGAGGACTTATACTCTCCTAATGGTAGCTTAGGATTGATGATCCATACTCTCCTAAGGGTAGCTTGACTTTGCATTATAAGATGCATTTCAAGGGTAGCTTGACTTAGGGTTAGTCATGGTAGCTTGGGATTGAGGACTCATACTCTCCTAAGGTAGCTTAGGATCCAGAATCATACTCTCCTAAGGATAGTTTGCATTTGTATCATAGTAAACTTGCAAGGGGTAGTATGAGTTAGTTGGTCTAGGACAATTTCATGGTAGCTAGGATAAGACACTTGTACCTTTCCTAGAGTAGCTTGGACTTGCATGTTAGTGTGTCTTCCAAGGTAGTTAGCTTAGCTTAATATAGTTATGTTAGTAAGATGATAGCTTGGTCTAGCCTATTAAGGGGTTATTCCTTGGTAGCCTTGAATTGAGAAATAAACTTCTGTAATATCTCGTAATTTGATATAACTAAGAAGAAGCTTATAATTGGAAATAGCCATTTTTTTTTGTTTTGAAAGAATCAAAATCTGGAAATTTGTCAAGTTAGAAAAAAGTGAGTTTTTATTCAACTTCAAACGACCATAATTCCTAGCTCAGGATGAGTTAGGTGTAATTCCAAATATGGTTGGACAGCTCTTGGAATGATCTTTCCAATGCCGCCAAGTTTGCACGATTCCAAGTTCGCATGAGCAAGTTATTCCCTTTGGAAGTTGGGCTGTTGGATTAAGGAAATGTCCAATCCGGGATTTTAAAAGGTATTTTAGTCTTTTCACTACCCTATTATTTTAGTCCGATTTTAGGTGTTTAATAAGGATCAAGACTGAAATTAGTCAATTTTAGAAAATCAAAATTTTCACTCTAGGGCTAAGGAGAAAGGAGAAGAGAAAAGAGGAAGAAGAAAAAGGGCAATTTCATCAAGAACGTTGGTGTTTTTGCTAAGGATTTGCTTCAATCAGGTATGTGAGGTTCTCATAATGTTGGGATCATTCTCCCACATGCCAAGCATATTTATTTCAGTTTGGATTCGTCCTAAAAGCATTTGAATATTGATGATCTTGATACCTATTCTTGAATTCATATATTGTTCTTGAATTTGACTGAGTTGGGAAGTTTCTGAGTTTGTTACGTCGCATTATAGGGTCGTTTCGAGTTAGGTTCTTAGGTACATTTGTTGGGTATCTGTATCTAAAAGTAATTTAAGAAAAAGAAACAAGTTTGGGTGAATTGGGGCTGGAAAACGAAGAAGAAATTTCATCCGATGAAATTTAAAGGTGGTCACGCGTCGCGCGCTTAGTCCCAGATTTTGAAAAAGGAGCTCGACAAGAATATAGAACTTCCAGAATGGAAGTGGGAGATGATTAATATAGACTTCATCATAGGTTTACCAAGGTCTCGCAGACAGCACAATTCTATTTGGGTGATTGTCGATAGAATGACAAAATCAACCCATTTTCTGCTGATAAAGACTACCTATTCAGCAGAAGATTATGCCAGGTTATATATTCAGGAGGTGGTAAGACTTCATGGGGTCCCAATCTCCATTATTTCAGATAGAGGTGCACAATTTACTGCACAGTTCTGGAATCTTTTCAAAAAGGCTTGGGTTCAAAGGTGAACTTAAGCTGCCTTTCATCCTCAGACTGATGGGCAAGCAGAGCGTACTATTCAGACGTTAAAAGGTATGTTGAGGGCATGTGTGATTGATTTCAAAGGTAATTGGGATGATCACCTACATTTAATTGAGTTTTCTTACAACAACAGTTACCACTCTAGCATCCAGATGGCTCTATATGAAGCGCTTTATGGGAGAAGATGCAGATCTCCTATTGGATGGTTTGAAGTTGGTGAAACAGGGTTGATAGGACCAGATTTAGTTCACCAAGCTATGGAGAAGGTGAAAGTGATTCAAGAGAGGTTGAAAACGACGCAGAGTCGTCAAAAATCCTACACTGATGTTAGGAGAAGGCTGTTAGAGTTCGAAGTAGATGATTGGGTATATCTAAAAGTTTCACCCATGAAGGGTGTTATGAGGTTTGGTAAGAAGGGGAAACTTAGTCCCCGGTATATTGGGCCTTATCGAATATCCAAAAGGATGGGCAATGTAGCTTATGAGTTGGAGCTACCACAAGAGCTAGCAGCGGTTCATCCGGTGTTTCACACCTCCATGTTGAAGAAGTGCATGGGCGATCCTTCATCATACCAACTGAAAATATTAAGATCAATGATAGCTTATCTTATGAGGAGATTCCTGTCCAAATTTTAGATTGCCAAGTGCGCAAGTTAAGGACAAAAGAGGTTGCATCAGTCAAAGTCCTTTGGAGGAACCAATTTGTTGAAGAAGCTACATGGGAAGCTGAAGAAGATATGAAGAAGAGATATCCACATCTCTTTGAATCTAGAGAAAGTTCAGACCAAGGTACTAATTTTCTTCTTAGTACTCTTTAAATAATGAGAGAGCATGTTGTTTGTTTACATTTACTTGTGGGGTGTTTGAACTTGATGTTACCACCCTTAGCCTAGAGAGTAATCTCATTCGAGGACGAATGTTCCCAAGGGGGATATATTGTAATATCTCGCAATTTGATATAACTAAGAAGAAGCTTATAATTGGAAATAGTCATTTTTTTTGTTTTGAAAGAATTAAAATTTGAAAATTTGTCAAGTTAGAAAAAAGTGAGTTTTTGGTCAACTTCAAACAACCATAACTCATAGCTCAAGATGAGTTAGGTGTAATTATTGATATGATTGGAAAGCTCTTGGAATGATCTTTCCAACGCCGCCAAGTTTGTGCAATTCCGAGTTTGCATGAGAAAGTTATGCCCTTTGGAAGTTGGGCTGTTCGATTAAGGAAATGTCAAATTTGGGATTTTAAAGGGTATTTTAGTCTTTTCACTACACTATTGTTTTAGTCTGATTTTAGGAGTTTAATAAGGGTCAAGACTGTACTTAGTCAGTTTTAGAAAATAAGAATTTTCACGCTAGGGCTAAAGAGAAAGGAGAAGAGAAAAGAGGAAGAAGAAAAAGGGCAATTTCATCAAGAACGTTGGTGTTTTCGCTAAGGATTTGCTTCGATCAGGTTTGTGAGGCTCTCATAACGTTGGGATCGTTCTCCCACGTGCCAAGCATATTTATTTCAGTTTGGATTCATCCTAAAAGCATTTGAATATTGATGATCTTGATACCTATTCTTGAATTCATATATTGTTCTTGAATTTGACTGAGTTGGGAAGTTTCTGAGTTCGTTATGTCGCATTATAGGGTCGTTTCGAGTTTGGTTCTTAGGTACATTTGCTGGGTATCTGTATCTAAAAGTAATTTAAGAAAAAGAATTGAGTTTGGGTGAATTGGGGCTGGAAAACGAAGAAGAAATTTCATCGGACGAAATTTGAATGTGGTTGCGCGTCGTGCGCTTGGTCCCAGATTTTGAAAATTTTTGCTTCGCGTCACGGAGCTGACACGAGGTGTTCTGCCTCAAAAGACGTTTTCGGAACCAAAATTTAATTATGCATCCGCATCACGGACCCACCTTCGTATTTTGATTTTCGATCTTTTCTCATGTTTAGCTATCTAAAATCGTTCCTAAACAACATGAGATCTTTGCAGTCACAAATCTTAATTCTTGAATCCATAATTCAATTCAAGGATCAGTTAAGAGTCAAGTCAAGAGCAGTTAAGGTCAAAGTCAAGAGTTAAGTTAAGATAAGTTCTTAAAGTTTATAAAAGTCTTTCACAAATGTTTTAACTTTGTTTTAAGACTTAAGTTTTGAGTTCAGTAAAGAGTAAAGTTGAAGTTCTTTTCTTCAAAGAAGTATATGGGGACTATGTATTCCCAAAGAGATTTTAAAATGTTTTCACATTTTAAATATGAGCGAAAACTGAGATTTCCAAAGAGCCTTCGGGTTAGTTTTCAGAAAAGAGTAATAGCTTTCTAAATGAAGCAAGAAGGGAAACTGAGATTTCCAAGATAGCCTAGCTAAGTTTTTGAGCACTAATCTCAAATCACAGAAAGAAATATGTTTTTAAAACATAAAGAGCTAGTATATTTTTGGGAGTAGTATTGAGCACCGATATGGGGGAGAGTTCAGATAACTCACAACCTCCATAAACCATGTAGCCACCATGGGTAGAAAAGGGTCATACTTTTTAGATGAACCCTTTTCACAATAGACTAGTGGATCCACTTAGTAGTTCAGGTCCTATACCTTTGGCCGGGTATAGGATGCGCTGGCAGCGTGAGGTAGATCACTGTATCATCACTATAGCTCTTATGTGATGAATGTCGGTTAGAGAAACTCCCAAAGAAGTTATTGTATTTTTATATACATCAGTTGTATTTTTACATACATCTCAGAGTTTTATGTATCTTTGCATACACACAGAGTTGACATAATGTTTTTAAACAAATTGCTCTATATTGAAATGAGTTTAGTTATGTTGAGTTGAGAAGAGCCAAGGTAAGTGTTTCTTTCAGATTCCCTTTCAAGCCTATGTTGTTTTAGCATTCCAACTCGCATACTCGTACATTCAATGTACTGATGCCAGTTGGCTTACATCATCTTATAACGCAGACACATGTAACTAGGATCGACATTTCAGCGCACCGTTGATCCAATGAGCAGTTTAGAGTCAGTCGGTGAGCCTCCTTGCGTTGCGAAGGATCTATTTTCATTGCTTTCTAGTTTAGTCCATTAGGATGTTGTGGGGTTTTGTCCTAACATCCATCTTAGTTGTTTTAGAGGCTTTATAGACAGATAGTCAATTAGTTATTTCAGTTGTCTTTACTTTTTATTTCTTATGTTAAAGACTTGAGTTTGCCTAAATGGCCAGTTGGATGTTCCTTTATAACATTCTTGTTTCTTCATAAATGTTTATGTGATGAGTTAAGTCTTCCACTGAGTTAAGTAAGCCAGGCCAAGGGTTCGCTTGGGGCCAATAATGGTTTTCGAGTGCCAGTCCCGCCCAGGGTGTAGGCTCGGGGCGTGACAACTTCATTCATGGGTTGTGACTTGCCTAGTACTAATAGAGAAGTACCTTAAATAAATAGAGGCAAATAGTCAAGAGGGACTAGTCCCCAACTAGTGAGCATTCATAATAGTGTAAAGGGGTACTTAGTGTGGATAGTAGTATGGGATGCTATCCATACATGGCACAAGTATGACTTTGTAACGACCTGCTCCCGTCATTATAGAAAAACAAATGGGGGGAAATTTGGGGTTGGAAAACTTTTTCGTAGTATTTAGATTTTCCCAACCTAGTCCAGATTTGGATGAAATCGGAGTCTTTAAGGTGTAGGGAAATCTGGTAACAATTGGGTGAGTTAATTATGATTTTTATTACATGAGTAGTTAGATAACTCGATAAAGAATCCGTACGACTTTACAGAATTGAATTCTGGCGAGTAGAACTCCCGAAATCGATCTTAGCGTAAAGGATATTTTATGATCGTCATTGGTTAGAGGCGTGTTGTTAAATGGGGGTCTTGGAATTCTTTAATAGATCACTGGTTTCTTGCAGACCGCTTTAGCGAGATTTGTGTCGCTCTAGCGGGGCCGCTACAGCGGGGTAAGGGCTGCTGTGGCGGGTTCGACGCGACTTAAAGTCGTAAATAAACCCCTAAACAAACTTATTTGGCACTTTTCGATTTTTAGAGCTAAGGAACAAACCCTAGGCAACTCTAAACAGTTTTCCACCATTCTTGAGGCTAAAGGTAAGCTTTTAACTCCCCGAATCTATTTTTCGATCCATAGATAGTAATAGAATGGGTATATATGGATGTGGGAGGGTTTTGATATAGATTCTATGGTGGAAACGACCCTATTTTGGATACTTGGGATCATGGGTTTGATCTAGGGTTCATAGAATTGTTATAGTTTCGGGTAATTAGTGATTGTTTGTTGATTCCCATGTTGTTATGATTGTTTGTAAACCAAGAACTAGCGGAATGAATCCACAAAGGGAAGGATCAAGTTTCTTAGGGTTTTAAGCTTGTTTTGAGGTAGGTGATAGTTGTGATTCTATGATTTTGTGATGTATGTTTGTTCTTGCTTCATTATGATACATATATGTATATGAATGTTGCATTATTAATCAGACTTGTTGTAAATGAGATGGATGAATTATGATTACCATGAAATCTTGACTTAAATGTATGATCTTGAGGATATACTTGTGATTGTGATTGTGGTGTGTTTGAATGGATTGGTTGCCACGTTCCGGCATAACTAACTTGGATCAGTTGCCACGTTCCGGTATAACTATGGGTTTGGTTGCCACGTTCCGGCATAATGATTGGACGAGTACCACGTTTCGGTATGCTAACTGTTTGGGTTTGGGTTCCATGAGAGGACCAATAATTTGATATAAAATATGAAATTGTTCGTTGTTCGTAAATATTTATAATATTGTATATGTTTGATATATGCATGTGATTATACTGTTATTTGACTTATGTATGTTGCACTTAGTGTGATAACTGTGTGATCCTACCAGTACATTGTGGTTATATACTGATACTGCACTTGCTCTTATTTTTGTTGAGTACAAGTCATCTTCAAACGGCTACTGATAGACCTCGCTTAGCAGATTAGTGATCGTTCGAATTCAAGGGTGAGACAATTCTTTCGGGCTGCCATGGGTTCTCTTTCGTCTATGTCCACCATTTTTGGACTTAGACTATGTTCTAGTTAGTTGATTAATCCATTAGATTGGGGTTGCATCTCTTCTTGTTTAGACTTGTTAAACTTTAGATATTTTGGTACATTGACTTTTAGGTTCTAAGTTATTTCTTCCGCATTGTTTAGTTCGTCGATAGACTTTTGTTGGAGTTTATGGGAACTCCCTATTTCTTTACTTAGTGTTTAACTTGCTTCCGTAACTTAAATGCCTTAGTTTTTTGATTAGTTGCTTGGTTTGGGTTGTAGTAGTGGTTCTCCCACCGGAGAGTTAGTATGGGTGCCAATCATGATGGTCTGGGTCGTGACAGACTTGAAGCTAGTTGTGAAGGGTTCTCTTATGTAGTGTAGTCTAGCTTAGGTTGTTGCCATAGTTGCCTTTCAAGATATGATTGACTAAAGGTGATAGTTCCCTTGTCTATATGAAGTAAGCTAATCATGAGGCCAAAGGAGGGTGAATATGACTAGGATGACTTCAAGGTTATGCTTAGTGTGAAGGGTAGTATGGGATGCCTTTCATTCATTGCACAAGTGTGATTGAGGTTACTTAGAAGTATGGTGCCCTTATGGTAGGAAAAGCTTAAGAGTTGATCATGTATATAGACTATGATTTTGATGACCAAAAAGGTATACTTGGCTTGGGTGGTATTATGGGATGCCATTCATGCTTTGCACTTGTATGCTTTTGAGGTTACTTGAGAATTGTTCTATTATGGTATAGATGACTAAGGGTCAATTATGCTTATTATAGTTATGACTTATCTCCTATGCTCATTAACTATGTCTTATGTTGGCTTATGATTATATGATGCTTATGTTGGAGATTATGCTATGACTATGTTATTATCTCTTATGCTTATGTCTTATGTTGACTAACCATTTTGAGATGCTCTTATGATGTTGTGCTAGCTATCATACTCGGTACATTTTGTACTAACGCATACTTTGCCTACATTCTAATCAAATGTAGGGTTTTAGAGATTGAGTTCCTTTGGAGGCTAGGTTTCGAAGGAGCAAGAAGAGTTGAAGATTTGGTGAGTCCTCATAGCTTTGAGGACAAACCCATTATTTCCTTTATGTCATTTCTTTATGTTTTGAGACTATTGTATGGGCTGTGTCCCGATAGTTTAATCTAAATTGTATTAGATGGTTTGAGACAAAGTATAGAAAGACTTCCGCTTGCTTTTATGAAAATGACTTTGATTGTAAAAGTTTTAAATTTTCCCGTATTTTCTATTATCTTATGTTCATGATATGCTAAGGGCTTGTCTGCGACCTCTTCAGGGTCAAGTACGTCGTGTTACTTCTAGGGTATACCCTTGGGTCGTGACAACCTGTCTTATTAACATGGGAGGCCTTGGAAATCGACGGTAATTTCTTCATCGGCCAATTTTAATAAAAAAAAAATATAAACTTAAACTAAATTTCCGTCTTTTAACATTTGATAAGCCTCCAAAACCGACAGAGAGATTTTTTCTTATTGGCCATTTTAACTTAATAAAATTGTGAAAATCATAAACATAAAGTAATAACCTAAGACAATATGAACAGTAAAACAAACAATTGTAAAACCCAATAACACGATTAATGGCAAGATAAAAATTGACAAAAGAGAAATAATAATAATAATAATAATAATAATAATAATAATAAT
>JAJOOR010024439.1:0-13993 GCA_036250505.1 Solanum acaule | reverse complement strand
AGGTGAAACCAAGTGCGTTGGAAAGCTAACTCACAGGGCTTTAATTTTGATAGTTTATGGCCCTTCCAGTTCCTTGTGTGCTAAGAGATATGCCCCTTTAAAGTGGACCCTTGCAAATCGCATTTTTGCGATTTTTGAATTTTGATACGGTTGCTCTAAAATTCGGGTTAGACCCATTTCCCACTCAATTTGACCCCCTGAATAAGAATATGAAGTCGAATTTCCGAAATCAAGCACGAATTTTGAGATATATGGAAATTACAATTATAGGTGTTTCCGAAGCACATTTTCGGGCATTTTTGGGGTCGTTTCAGACCTTTTACCAACAGAAAAGATTCATGTTTGATGTTAAAAAGTACTTTTGGGACAAACCATACTTGTTCTGAGAGTGTGCTGACCATGTCATCAGAAGATGTGTTCCGGAAGAAGAAGTGGTAGAAATTCTCCATGCTTGCCATACATCTCCAGTGGGAGGTCACCATGGTGGCATTCGCACCGCTGCTAAAGTTCTCTAGAGTGGATACTACTGGCTGTCACTCTACAAAGATGCACATGAGTTTGCAAAGAAATGCTCTAAATGTCAGCAACAAGGTGGAGTGTCCAAAAGACACGAATTACCTCTCACTCATATTTTAGAGGTCGAGTTGTTCGATATTTGGGGGATCGATTTCATGGGCCCATTTGTGAGTTCGTTTGGAAATAAATATATCTTAGTGGTTGTAGACTATGTTTCCAAATGGGTGGAAGCCATCACACTTCCAAACAACGAAGGAAAAAGCGTTGTCCAATTCCTGAAGCGCTACATCTTTGCAAGATTTGGCACTCCGAGAGCAATCATTAGCGATGGGGGATCTCACTTTTGCAATAAGTGGTTCTCAATGACACTGAGTAAAAATGGGGTGAAACACAAAGTGCCAACCCCATATCATCCCCAAACAAGTGGCCAGGTAGAAGTGTCGAATTGGGAAATCAAGAGCATCTTGGGAAAGACAGTAAATGTAAATAGAATTGACTAGTCTAGGAAACTCGATGATGCATTATGGGCATATCGAACTGCTTACAAAACACCTATCGGGATGTCTCCATATCAGTTAGTTTATGGTAAAGCTTGTCATTTTCCCGTAGAGTTAGAACACAAAGCATTGTGGGAATTGAAAGCTTTAAATTTAGACTGGTCAAAAGCTTCAAGGGAGAGAGTAGAGCAGCTAAACGAACTGGATGAATTGAGACTCAGATCATATGAAAGTTTAGCCATCTATAAAGAGAAGATGAATAAATGGCATGATGTCGGATAATCAAGCGAGACTTCAAGGTAGGAGATTGGGTTTTGCTATACAACTCGCGACTTAGACTTTTCCCCGGAAATCTCAAATCCAAATGGTCTGGACCATTTAGAGTCACGCGAGAGTTCATCAATGATGCCATAGAAGTTGAAGATCAAGAAGGACCTCCATTTATAGTGAACGGTCAACGTCTGAAATTGTATCTGGGGGATTTTCAAGAGATTTCATTGGTTGAAGTGGTATATTTAGAAAATGCCTGAAGGCATTGCTGCGTCGTGCCGCGACATTAACCAAGACGTTGTTTGGGAGGCAACCCAAAATCCCTTTAATTACTTTATTTTTATTATTGTCAGTACTTATTTCATGGTAATAGAATGGTATGTTGTTGGTGCAGGTGAAAGTACGCGAATGTTTGAAAAAGGAAAATGAAGGATGGCAAACAATAGATCTTGTCGGCGAGTTATCGAAAGGGTCGGCGAATCTGACATTATCCGTTGTTTGACTCGAGACATTGTTAACACTGTAGTTTGTAAAACTCGGTGATATTTAGAGATTATCTGTGAATTTCCGTTTGGACCTTCACAATGACTGAAGACTCTGTAAAACTCGGTAAGTCGAATGCTCACTCAACGAATCGCCAAGATCTTCGGCGATCAAAACTAATGTCACCAAGTGAGCAAAAAACTGGATCGTCTTTGCTAGCCAAAGCGAACCAGAGTCAGGAGAGGAACACACCGGGCATTGATGCCCAGACACATAGAGCGACGGCTTAGTCAAGATTACCTCATTACCTCTCTCTTTGTCTTCCTTAAATTATCATGATAGATACTTATTACTTGCATTTGAGGACAAATGATTTTATTTGTGGTGGGGTGAGGCCCACCTTGCTTGCTTGATATAGAAATTTGTGTTGTGTATACATTTGGGTTGTTCTGTTTTTAAATGTTGTCAACACTGCTTTTCTGTAGATGTTTGAGCTCATGGCTCCCTTTTGTTTTTAATTGCAAATGATTTTTGACCCTTCCAAAAAATTTTAAATTTTTCGCACATTTTCGCCACCCCTCGTGAGTTGAATGTGGTTGTTCTTTTGCAAAAATTTGAGTCTCAGTTTCGATCAATACCGATGACTTGAATAGTGCTCTCAATTGAACGAACATGAATGCGCGCCTACGACTAGACCAAATGAAGTTGCATAAACAATATGTGAACTCTTTGCATCTCGTTGTGATTAGCCATTTATCGAATTGATTCTCTTATAATGACTGTTGCACACTAGCAAAAGTGAGTAGTCTTGTTTGACTCAAGTGTCAATGCCTTGTGTGATTAGCTTGCTTTGATCCATGCATGAATAAACCTAGAATTTGCCCCGTTAGTCTGATTGATTTAGAAAGGTGTCCTCTTGAGATGATCTTAGGCAACTTTAAAGAGTGTGAACCAAATTTGATATATACTTCTTTTGTGGCCTACCCGTGAGTGTGTGAAACTCTTTTGAACACCCTTTGAGCCTTACCTTTTTTTGGAAGAACATTGATGAACCCTAGACCTTGCTTGACCCACTACCTATAATCCTCTTGAGTTGTGGTTTAACAAATAGCTAACTTAGGCCAAAAGCCTAAATTGGGGGTGTGGTGAGAAGGAAAAGGAGAAGTCAAAAAGTGCAAGAAAAGTCCCCCTTAACCCATGGTATTGCATAAAAATGGAACCCTTCCAAAAAAATGTGGAATAAAGTATGAAGGGAATTAGGTTTCAAGCAATCCATGGAGGTGAATAAAAAGGTGACTTAGAAGCACTAGAAAAAAAATTGATAAAGGAAAAGAAGGGAACGCCTTGAGAATACCACATCTCACGAGGAAAAGTCACTGAGTCTAAATGACCATACATGTGCACTCATCCCAATTACAAGCCTTAGAAAGACCATTTTGTTATTGAGTAAGCCGAATCGAAAGTCAATTGGAAAATAAGGGCAAACCTATGGGTGAAAGCATGCATTGTGTTCCTCTTTTTGAGTGTGAGGGTTGCATCTGATTCCTGATCTTGAACTGATTAACCTCTGTGTGTAAATATGGAATCATCTTTTATGTGCGGGCATTAAGATACTTTTTGTTGAGCTTGAACTTGCACAAGTAGCAAGTATTGCGAGCATGAGAATCTTTGGTAATGGTGTGTCACAACTTGAATCTTTGAGTACACAATTGAGTCTTGTGTAGCACTGTTTGAAACACCCTTTTTGAATGGTTGAACTTAAGTTTACTTGAGGAAAAGCAAATGTTTAAGTTGGGGGTGTTGATGAGTCCACAAATTGGACTCATTTCGAGCTTTATTTTGATAGAAATAGTGTCCTCGATTGCTTATTTTATCTCAATATCTGATGAAAACTCTTAAGTTTCAGGTATTTGAAGTTTTAGCGGAAGCATGGACACTTAAGCGCAAAAAGGAACAAAAAGACTGAAAAGAACGAAGAAGCTAAAACCTGAGCTCCACCAAGCACACTTGGCGAGTCGCCAAAGGGACAAATCCTGCCATTTGTTCCAATACACGAAGCCCTGAAGGAAAAGGATCAAAAAGGCGATGAAAGGAGCAGTCGGCACTTCGCCAAAAGGTTCTACAAAGCAGTACTATACCACCTAATGGTCCAGAACGTGAAGATGTTGAAGGCAAGCACGAAACGACGATGAGACAGATGAAGGGCGAGTCGCCGAGTCATTCGGTGAACTCGACTAACTTCGCCGAGCTATCCGCCAGCACTAATTTCTGATGGCTATAAATACTAAACTCTTTATTAATTTTTAAGTGTGTAAGAGCTGGAACCATTGTTATTAAGTTACAATAGAATAGTACGTTTTTGGAATATTTTTCTCTCAAGTTTGGAGAGGGTTTTTTGGGGAGACTTGAAGAAATAAGGATTTCATCTTCCCCAAGTTGGAAGTGGGTTTTCTCCATTATTCTTTCTTTGCTTAAATCAAGGTTTAATTTCTTATACCCGGTTGATTTCATTATCATGTTAGGTGTATTTGGTTATTTCTTGGTGTGTGGCTAAAAACCCCTATTCTTGGGGTGTGATTTAGCAAATATGTGTTGATATTATTGTTGGGTCTTGCTTGCTTATAGGTTAGATGTATTTTAATGGTGACTTCACCTAGTGGTTGTGGTTTAATTTAATGGGTTTGTAGTTGCAAATACAAAACCACCCATGTGTTTTCGGCTTGCCCGAGAGGGAGGTCGCGAAACCAAGACCTGGCCTAAGGAGTGGGTCGACATGAGGTTCAGCCCGAGAGGGTGAGCCCTAGTCCCATATCCTAACACTCAGCTCGGGAGAGTGGGTGGGGTAAGGCGTAGGCTGGCCTTCATGCTGCAAATGGTTGTCCGAGAGGAACCCATTTGAAACGGGGTAAGTTGCCCGAGAGGGAATTTATTTCCATTTAAAGCTTAGCCTAGTCACTATTGTCTTTCAAATTTTCCTATCGAAAGCATGAACCCAACGATTTATCTCAACTTGTATTGCGGTCACACCCCAAGAACTTTCCCCCATACTTGATTTTCTTGTTAATTTTTGTTGTTTTTACTTGTGACAAAACCCCCATTTGATATTTGACACTTTCGTGTCACCCCCTTTTATTACTATGTTTTTGTTAGTTAATATTTTTAGCTACGACTAGTTAGAACTAAATTTTATTTTTCTATTAATTCTCAAAACCACTCCCTTGGTTGGGTTATTATACTATTGCACGATCATAGACACTTGAATTGGAAGTTGTGTCATTGATTACGGCAAACATAAAAAACGACAAGGGTTGTTTTGGCTTTAGAGAGTTTATTTGTGCACGAGTAACCATTTTGTGGGGCTTCAAAGGTGTGGGATGCAGTGAAGAGTTAAAGGGTGAGTGATTAGGCATAGAGGCCGAATGTGCGAGATCGCCACGCAAAGAAAGACCATCTGTAGTAAGTTGACCACCTGTTGAAAGAGCCTCTTGCATCGAGTTAGTCGAGTCCATTGAATTAGAAACATTGGCAGCAACTAGTTGGTTTGAGGACGATGGAGATGGTTGCGTAGGAGAATCTTGACACCTATTTATGGGTACATTCGAATAAGGAGATGATGCAAAAGTAGTTGGCATTGACAACTGAATAGTAACATGTGTGCTATCAAAATTGGACAAAGAATTGGGCACCATGGCATGTTGTACATCAAATGGAAAAGTATTTTCATCAAAAACAACATGGCAAGAGACATAAAATTTAGATGTGAGGGGATCAAAATACTTATAACCCTAATGAATCTTACTGTAACCAAGAAAAACACAAGATTTAGAGCGAAGAGATAACTTATCTTTTGCGTAAGGACGGAGCCATGGAAAGTAAAGGCATCCAAAAATACGCAAACGAGAATAATTTGAATCTGTTTTGAATCAAATACTAAAAGGAGAGTAATTATTCAAAAGTGGAGTGGGCAATCTGTTGATTGTAAAAACAACAGTGTCAAAAGCATTGGTCCAAAATTTTGGAGGAACATTAGCATAATTTAACAAGGCACGAACAGTTTCAACTATATGTCTATGTTTCCTCTCTGCACAACCATTTTGTTCTGGAGTATAAGGGTATGATGAACGTTGAACAATGTCATTATCTCTCCAATAACTAGTAAATGCCTGAAATTTACCCTCCCCCCCCCTAGTCTGCTTGAAAGGATTTTATTGGGCGACCAAAGAATTTTTCCACAATTGTACGAAATTGAATAAAGACCGATATAACTTCAGACTTAAACTTAAGAAAGTAAATCCAAGTATATTTGCCAAAGTGATCAAAGAAAATAACATAATAGAGATAACAATCATTAGAAACAACTGGGGCTGGACCCCAAACATCTGAACAAATTAAATCTAGAGGCCCTGTGGCCCTAAAACTAGACTCACTATAGGGGAGTTTGTGACTCTTACTAAGAGCACAAGTAGAGCATATGTTAGGAGATAAACTAGGGGATGACACAAAGACACTTGATGGCAAAGCTTTACGAACGATAGGATATATAGGATGCATGGGCTAGTCATGCATGCCAAACACCAAGGGATGCAGCATATGAAGCAGGAGATAATGGTGATTTCAACACTGGAAGAGAGTATAGATCATCAGTTTTCGAACCATTGTGAAGAATTTCCCTCGTTGCCAAATCTTTACCAAAAAAAAGTTAGGAAAAAATTCAACCGAAACTTGATTAGATGTAGTAAAGAAACTAATAGATAGTAAATTTTGAGTGGCAGTAGGAACGTATAGAATATTATCTAGAGTAAATATTTTATTAGAAATAGAAAGTGAGGCTTGACCTATGTGAGATATAGGTAGTTTGGAACCATTACCTAAAGTTACTTCTTCAGGACCTTGGTATTCAGAATGGATGGCGAGATTGCCAAGATCAGCTGTAAGATGATGTGTGGTGCCACTATCCATTAACCAGTTTTGCATAGGTTGAGTCGAGGTGCTAGCTAGATTTGGAGAGGGTTGGCCATAGACCCTATTACCACGATTGACTTTGGGTGACGGGCAAACACGTGCAATATGACCCTTTACTTCATAATTATGACAAACAATCTCAGACATATCAGAGTATGAAGATTGGACCCCAGAGTGAGTTAATGGAGTATAACTCTGGAAGTTGCGATTATGAGAAGATTGTGTAAATCCTTGATTAGAAAAATGACCATGACCTCTGCCATTTCTACCTCTACCTCGACCACCTGTGGTGGGAACAGAGCTTTGAGTATATTGAGTTGAAGGAGCAATTACATTAAGGGCTTCATCCCTTTTTAGTTGTCTTTCTTCATACAACAACATGCCATATAAATCATCAAAGGTGACATCTTCATGGTGTGCCTCAAGTGCTCTGGTGAAAGGATGATATGTAGGGCCAAGACCTGCAAGAACAAATTCTACAAGATCATTATTATTGACAGGATGTTGCAAAGCAGCCAACCTATTTGCAATCCCTTTTGCCTTTTGGACATAAGTCTCAATGCTCGCATTGTCACGACTCAGAGTGTGTAGTTGTGCTTTGAGCTCACAGATTTGTGGTTTGGATCCGAATGCATAGGCCACAACTAGTTTGTTCCATGCTGCACGGGTTGTTTCAGTGCCAACTAATTGTGGTAATACACTCTCAGATACTGAAGCAACAATCCAACTTAAAACAAGTTGGTATTCACGTACACAAGCTTTGTACACTGGATTCGATTGATTATCTCTTATAAACTGATCTGGAACAGGTTCAGTACCATCAATATGATGATTGAGACCATACCCAGTAATCATTGGAAGAAACTGTGTCTTCCATAGCAAGAAGTTTGACGATGTGAGCTTTATGGGCAGTAGATGAGCAAGGTTAGGTGTTGGGGAATAAGTTGCCATTGGGGTGGTTGAAACAGCAACTGAAGTGTTGGACGTGTCTGGGGAGGAAGTGACGTCTACCATTACTAGATTCTCAAGGGCAGCTCAAGTCGTCGTTATGTTCGTTAAAGAGAAAAAAAAAGGTCGGAGGGTTTAAACCACTAGGACTCCGATACCATGAAAGAAAAACTTTTCTTCTGTATGCTATCATTGAAGACAAATTAATATTTATACAAGAGGTTCCTTGAGGAGCCATGTCTCCTATCATTACTAGAATACTCTAGAAGCTAGGTCTCCTATCGTTATTAGATTACACAAAACGGAAGGATACTAGAGATAGATATACAATACTTATAGTTTGCTATCCTAGTTAGAGTCAATGTACATTTATCCTTTACACTTGAAATTTTAAGAAGACGCAATTTGATTTTTTTATAAACATGCAACAATGGATTTTGTGGAAAAGGTTTGACCATTTGAGAGACTTCAAAATATTCAACAATAAGAGAATAAAAATAATGAAAGGGCAATAGAAAAAAAAGGTAAATATAGGAATATAATGTGCATTCATGTTAATAGTCAAAATATAAATGAGGCAACAAAATAAATAATTACATTAGTGTAACACCTTGAATATTTCGAAGCTAAGGCCCAAATCATTCTTCATTTGCATTTAAGTTCGTGTCGTGTGATTCTTAAATAATATTATTGCATTGAATTTGATGGGTTGGCATAATGATATTGAAATAGTGTTGACTTGTTGCATTGCTTGAAATTTGAAGAAGGTGCATAAAACTGATATTTTTATAAACACACAACCAGTGACATACGCAGGATTTTTTCTAAGCGGTGTCACCATTTAAGGGACAAAAGTGGCTCAAGAAGAAAATCAATGACACTTTTGCTTTAGGCCTCCAAAAATTTGAGACACCATTAATAGTGAACTTTATGAAAAAATATTTTTCTTAAAAATATAAAATTTTGATTATATTAAAATTTTTAAAAAATGTTTACTCTTTAAATTAGATAATATTTTAAAATTTTAAATTAAACTAGTCACATCTTCATATTATTAAATAAAATTTTATACAACATTATTCAACATATTTTATTGGAAATAAATTATCAACATCTTTTTAAAAAAAAGAAAAAAAAAGAAAGAAGTTATAGGGCCTTATATTTAAAATTGATTTTAGACCACTAATTTTGTTGGATAACCTTTGTCAAAAAAAAATGAACAAATCACTGTAATAATATTATATTAGAAAAAGATGGCTCAAATCATATTAATAAACTCAATTCAAGTACATTACTACAGTTCTCACAAGATTGATTTCATATTTTGAAAGGTATACATAATATCCTCACTAAAAACACGACTAAATAATAGAGGATTGCAGACAATTGTAATTAATTTAAGGAATCCTAAATTATTTTATTGTAACAAGCAAATAGAAAAAAAAAATTATTATTATGAAAAATTGAAAATAAAATTCAAGCACGTGATAAAATAAATAGAATAGCAAAAAATACTACCATGATATGGAAATTTTAGATGCCGAATAACGATATGAACAAGAACTCAAAGAAACTCAGAAATCATAAATATGCCTATACAAATATAAGGATTTAAGGAGTCAACACTATTTTATTTAACTGTAATTCTAATCGATAAAGGATTCAAAGATTTGAGTTTTATTTTAATTCTAATAATAAAAAAGACTAGTTAGATTTTGAATGAATTAGAATGGGTCCATAGGTTTTTTATGAAGGGGACCTACTATAACAAAAATTTAAGAGAGAAAAAAAACATGAAAAAGAAATCGCAAAAAAGGAGAAAAAATTAAGAGAGAAAAAACGCAGAAAAAAAATACACTCCTTAAGGATTGAACTCGGGACGTAACACATGGAATATGGGGCCTATGCCACCTGAGCTAGAAGCATTCTTTTATAAGGAGTGTCCTTTTAATGTATTTAGCTATAGAATTTATTTTTTCTTCATATATATAGGTATATTCCATACAAAATTCTAACGAAGTTGTGTCACGTGTCACACCTTAAATGTACCTAATATCCCCCTGCACACAAGAATTGACTTTGTGGAAAAGGTTTGACCATTTGAGAGAGTTCAAAATATTCAATAATAAGAGAAGAAAAATAATGAAAGGGCAATAGAAAAAGGTAAATATAGGAATATAATGAGCATTCATGTTAATAGTCAGAATATAAATGAGGCAACAAAATAAATAATTACATAAGTGTAACACCTTGAAAATTTCGAAGTTAAGGCCCAAATCATTCTTCATTTGCATTTAAGTTCGTATCATGTGATTCTTAAATTGTTCTTAGGTGTTAAGATCAATTCTATAGTGTGAGAATGAATTCGGATATAAATTAAGGTCTCTAGAATCCCCTAGCACAAAGTTGAGTTGAAAGTTTCTTATCGATTAAGTTTTGATATAAAATTATACTTAGGTCAACTTCAAACAATCATATCTTTCAGAACATAATGAATTAGGTGGCTCAAAACATATCAAATTAAAGATCTATGAGTTATCTTTCCAACGCCACCAAGTTTGCCTCATTTCGAGTTATAGTAAAAAGTTATAACCATTTTAGCAGAGACTACCACAAAAGAACTTTTTGATTCTACAGGCCGTAAAAGTTTCTAAGATCCGTACTTTTCACACATGGAAAAAGTACTAGGAGTCAAAATTTTGGGTTTATTTCTTATGGATCCATGTACGGGTCGTAGAAACTTCTACAGGTCATAGTTAGGACCCATAGTATGAACTTCTCAGCCTTAAAATTTCAATATCAATTTCACGGATGGGATCTAGGGTTCGTAGATAAAATAACGAACGGTAGATGGACCCGTGGAAGGTTTCAGTAGCTTTTTAAGATGGGTAATTCAGTCGTTTCCCACCCCTTCTATGCCTAAATCCCGACGTTCTTACACCTAAGTAAGGTTCTAAACAGTATTATTCAACCCTATTACTCTCATTAACACTTTTAAGTCTTAGAACAAGTATCCAAGAGGTGAAAGCTAGGGTTTTCAAGCATTCTTCTAGTTTCGTAAAGAATTTTGTTCTTCTAGGTATGTAAGACTACTCATAGTGATGGGCTAAGTTCGTCGTCACCCCTTACATCTAAGTTCATTCATTAAAATGTTATTTCAGAGTTTTATCCATAGTCTCTTGAAATTTGAATTCAATTGTGTTTCTTATTCTATGTTTCAATTCCTTAACTGTTGAGATTTTGAATTATATTATGTATATTGAATTCTAAAATTTGTTGTTCATGCTTCTTATCACATGAACCCAATTATTTATAAAAGTCATGTTTATAGAGATATTTATATGAAATTTCTTATACGTTGATTTTGGACTAGAAAGGTGAGTCTAGAAGTTTATGTTTTAAATACATATTTTGAAAGGAGTTTTTATAGAAAGAATAAAATGGTTTCATATGTAATATTTGACGGTTGAGAAAGATAAAGAGTATACTTGATTTTCTAATTAAGAATCGAATTGGTTTTCCTCTATTCAATTTCCTTAAAGGTTGATTAGGATGGGCCTTACTTTCCGCATTAATATTTAAAATTGGTATTTGTATTTGATTATATGGATTAAGCCGGTTGGTTGGTACTCTTGGTTCTATGGGGGTTCAGAGTTCCATGTCGCGTCTAGGGTAGGATCTCGGGGAGTGACAAGGGTTCTCATGTGATGCGATCAATAATTGTGGGTAATATAGAATTGAGGTTTCGATAACAAGTGCATATAATCTTCTAGCTTTGAGGCACAAATCAAAATGTACCAATCGCTCAAGAGTCTCTATGTACTTTTTCCTTCAAATCACGCTGTTTTGGGCTTATTCCCCTCAAGTCCTATATCTCATATCATCCATAGGAAAACATTTCTATCACTTCATATCGAAGATCATTTGTTGCACTTCCTCCTCCCTCCCATATACTTTTTTTCTTCTACATGTAAGTAGGCAATTTTTTCAACAGAACAAGTTTGTAATGCAAAGGCAATAGAGGTGTTGTATTGAGTGAATCGGCGTATGCGCTCGTGGAAGGTTGACCAGTTGTGCTTGTAATGTTCATCATTTGACCAGTCTCTAATGGAGGAGGCTATCCAACGGCCGGTGTGGCCATAATATCGGCAGTTGTTGTAGAAATTTTAGGGTTGTGTCAATATATATATATATAATGTCCTTCAAGTACTCTACATAGGGCCAGCTTGACTGAAAGGCCATTAAAGCAACAGATTCAGATCTTAATTTTTTTTGGGACCCTCACTTTTTGGGGACCCTCACATTTTCATAAAGATATATTCTATTTTAGGAAAAAGTGAGGGACCCAATTTGTTGCTTTAGTGGTCTTTTAGTCAAGTCGGTCTTGTGTATAGTACTTTAAAGGACACATTTGATATGGTGGATTAAGAAAGGCAATCATAGAACAATTTTGTAGTGTCATTTAATCTTTTGTTTGATTACAAAGTTTGAGATAATTGTTAGCCAATCTGTGTTTAAACAGTACTACTGATTACCAGAAACTTTGCAAAAACACGAAGTTATCAAAGTTTCGATGAACCAGAGAAGAACAGAAATTAATTAACAAAACTAAAATTTGTAATAACGTACTAGAATCTGAAGAACAGAATGGAAAAAAGATCAAACCCACTGAATGCGCCGTGTCCCATTAAGGAAATTATTCACCTCTAGTATCTGAGGTTTGATTTGGAATATGTCCTCCCACGATAGAATGATCTCAAGCACCAGTGTATTGATACCCAAAACTCTGGTGTCAATGAGCCACTCAACGGCAGTAAAGTACACGATTAAGTTTTGTGCAGAAGAAGAAGAGGAACAATTCAGAAATTTCGTAAGTAAAAATCTGAGGAATCAAAGGTAGTTATAGACAAGAGGAACTGGTTCCGAAAGGTTGCAACCTTTCAGAAACCACACGACCATTTATGAAAGTTTGCAACCTTTTAAATGGTCCTGGCTATTCCTGAAAGTTGCATGCAACCTTTTAGAACAGTCATCTCCAACGGAAAATTCAAATAAAATGGGAAAGTGTTTTAAATAAAACGGGTCGCGCAGATCCGAGTCAGGTCAGAACGTTTCAGTTAATTAACTAAATAATTGAAATGTTTTGTCCATTCAATTTAATTTAATTAATTAAATAAATAATTAAAATAAAATTTGTCCAAAAATAATCTCTCGATCGATCATTTTCCAAAGCCAAAGCCAAAGCCGAGCCGAGCGAGCGACGCCGCCGCCGCCAGGGGGGTCCCTCTTTCCAACCCTTTTAACAACTAGTAGACGTGTTTCTCTATTTAAACACTGTTGACACCCAATTTTGGCTCTCAACATGTAACTAAAATAATAATATTATTAATAATAAAATATATATGTTATGAAAGTTTTATAGGGATACAAAAAAAAATTTTATTTATATTGATAAATTTATTTCATAAATGTTATTTCTTATAAAAATTAAATATATTATATTACTACTTACTTTCTCATTTTTTAAATAAGTGTCGTTCTTAAGAATTGAGTCTATTTTTTTTTGTTCAAATATGATTTCTTTTGTTGCAATAGATATTTTTCGTACGTTGTTTAAAATTAGAAAGCTTAATTAATTAATGAGTTACTAATTTATATTAATTTAATTTTAAGAGTGACTAATTTTATCAAATAAGCTAGTTTTGCAAAATAATTATTTTTACTTTAATAAATTATAGTTAGTTAATAAAGAAGAGGTCATAATTTAAATGAATTTAATTTGAACAAAACTTGGCAATCCAAGTCCCCTTAAACCGGCCAATTCGTATGTGCCACGTACGCGAGCACATGGATTGTGCTTCTTAACTTTTAATCTCAACCCTCTATTTTAATTCAACGGCTTTAATTAATTCATCTTTTTAATATATAATTATTATCAAATATATATATACTAGATGAGTATCGCCTGTGCTAAGCACGGGCCCAACATTTTAGGCCAAGTAATACTAATGTTTTGCACCAGCAATGGTGTTGTCATTCGGTCAGGACTTGACTTTTAGTTCCTTGTTTGTTTGCTATAATAAATGTCTAAAATCACAGAGAACATAAAAGCATAGGCATTCTTTTTAACATAAGGCAACAATCTTCAAAATTACACGTGCCCAACTCTTTCCATAAAATTTATTGCAACCATAGCTTCATGAGCATACTTCATAGGTAAGAACCAGTAACCCCATCACCACCATCTGTATACATGTAAGTAGAATTAACTTTGAATTTCACACAAATAAAAGGAGCACAAACAATGTGTTTGTCTA
>JAJOOR010024438.1:0-14826 GCA_036250505.1 Solanum acaule | reverse complement strand
GGTTAGGTGGAGTTGGGTAGAGTTTTTTTTATAAAAAAAAATAATAATATCTAAATTAGTATTTGAGGTGGGGGGGGGGGGGTGTACAGTGAGAGAAAGTGATGGTGGGGTGAGAAAAATATTTTACACTTTATTTTATAAAAAATATATATTTTTGGGATAATAATTTATTTAATTTTTGTCAGGTAAAATGTTTTGTCCATGTGGATTATGATGTGACAATTTTTTAAAATAAAAAAGCGAGTGTATTACACACATCATGGTGAGAGTGTTATAAAACAGATATGTGTGTTTCTCAAACTGATAAGTGAAAGTTTAGGTATGAAACTCACGCTCTCAATAGTTTAGGTGTGTTTTTGACACTTATATGAGTTATCTCATTAAAATATGATGGTGGGAGTGCAATTTAGTGGGTTTAAAATGAGCATAATTTTAGTTTATCTATACATTTTACATTTTGGTTGTATATGCATTAGGTTAGGATGAAGCTAAAGTGCAGAATTCGTTTGAATCAAATTCAAATTTTATATCTATTTTTAAAAAAAAATATTTCATATTTAATTATATTATTAAGTTAAAATTCGATAACTCAAAAATCACAAATTACAAAATATTTGTCATTGATTACGTAACTTCGAGCTAACAATAATAAATTTAGTGATCCACAAATTATGTAGGCACATCGAAATCAATTAAGGGTGTGTTTGATATGAAGGAAAATAAAGAATAATTATCTAGAATTAAAGTTACTATATGACGACAAAAGCCTTTATAAATGATACTAAATTAGGTATTTAAGATATATATTATTTGGGAATATATTAATTAATAAATATATATTTATAATTAATATTGTAAAAAATAGTTTAATTATTTTTTTCATTGCTTTGATGTTAGTTATGTGTATATGCACTTCGGATAGAATAACTTAAGTTTGATAAATATAACTAAACTTCAATCATATAAAATTTTAAAATTGCGTTTGAAGTCAGAGTTTTCAAAACTAATTTCAAATATCATTTATCTGAAATTATTTGAAATGAGTAATCGTGTGAAAAATATATTAAAAACGGATACAAATTAAATAGCAGCGTCCAAATCAAATACTCCATCTGTCCCTAATTACTTGTCCATTTTTGAATTGACACACCTATTAAGAAAGCAATTATTGACATAGTGAGTTTACCATTTTACCCCTATTAATTATGAAGTGAATGGATTAAAAATTTAAGATTTTCAAGAAATTCTACCTTTTTCAAAGTAATTAATTGAGGGCATAATAGGTAAAATTATTTTGTCCTTTCTTGATTTGTCAAAATGGACAAGTAATTAGGAACAACTATAAAAGGAAATATGGACAAGTAATTAGGGACAGACGGAGTATACGTTTAGTCATACACTTTCTCTAGTTATGTGTTGGGAATAAGTATGAGTTGATAAAATAAATAGTGTTGGGCTAAGGTATGTGTTGGACCGAAACTAACAAGGAACCTAATGGCGTGTTTTCTAGTTCAACTAAAACTTCAGAGGAAAATCTCGAAGAAAAAAATCTCAAATAAATCCACAATTAAGTGTGTTTGCCGTATGGCATAGAGAAAAATATTAATTTTTTTTTTGAAAAGTAAGTTATTAAAAATAAGAAAATGACTTATTTAATGAAAGGTTGGAAAAATAAGTTCTATAAATACTATTGTATATTTATTATATCCTCCCTACCCACCTAACGCCCCCAATGCCTACTCCTTGACCATCACATCCTCATGCCCCCACTCCCATACCTTTGTTAGATTACGAGAGTATGTTTGACATTGCTATTAAAAACTACTTATTTTTAAAAGGATTTTTTTAAAAGGGAAAAGGATCAAATATGCCCCTAAACTATTCGAAAAGGTCTAGATATACCCTCCGTTTAAAGTTTGGCTCACTCACGCCCTTGTGGTCCAACTTTTCGCATAGATATGCCCTTATGGGCGTTAATTGGTCTGCTGGACATAACCAACTCATTTTCCATTTCTTTAAATGTCACATGAAATTACCATGTCATTTTGACCTTACCACATGGCATTTATATGAAAATGGAAAGGGATCAATTATGCCACTAAAAAATTCGGATCCATAAACACCTAATCCGACCCATAAATCAACCCCCCTTTTAAATAAACTATCTGACTCGTTTTCAACAATTTTGTTTAAATTTTTATTTTTTTCGGTAAATCTCAAAAATGAGTAATTGATTAATAAAAAATATGAAAAAAAATTAAAATTAACGCCAAAAATTCACAAATAAATATTGTAACCTTAAATTCAACAATTTCAACAATTTTTTTACATTTTTATTTTTTTTGGTAAATCCCGAAAATGAGTAATTAATTAATAAAAAATATGAAAAAAAATATAAATTAACGCCAAAAAATCACAAAATAGTAACCTTAATTTCAACAATTTCAATAATTTTTTTTTATTTTGAATTTTTCGGCGAATCCCAAAAATGAGTAATTTATGAATAAAAAATAGGAAAAATATGAAGAAAAAATATATAAAATTTACGACAAAAATTCACAAATAAATAGAGTAACCTTAAATTCAACAATTTCAACCATTTTTTTATTTTTTATTTTTTTCGGTAAATCCTGAAAATGAGTAATTGATTAATTAAAAATAGGAAAAATATGAAAAAAATATAAAATTAAAAATATTGTTGAAATTGTTGAATTGAAGGTTACTATATTTATTTGTGAATTTTTGGCGTTAATTATATATTTGTTTCATATTTTTACTATTTTTTATTAATCAATTACTCATTTTCAGGATTTACCAAAATAAATAAATAAAAACTGTTGAAATTGTCGTATTTAAGGTTAATATATTTATTTGTGAATATTTAGCGTAATTCTTTTTTTTTTGTTTTATTTTTTATTTTTTTTATTAATAAATTACTCATTTTTTGAATTTGCTGAAAAAGAATAAAAATTTTAAAAAATTGTTGAAATTGTTGAATTTAAGGTTACTATATTTTTTTGTGAATTTTTGGCATTAATTTTATATTTTTTTCATACTTTTCATATTTTTTATTAACGAATTCCTCATTTTCGGGATTTACCCAAAAAAAATAAAAATTAAAAAAATTATTGAAATTGTTGAATTTAAGGTTACTATATTTATTTGTAAATTTTTCGCGTTAATTTTATATTTTTTTCATATTTTTTATTAATCAATTACTCATTTTCGGGATTTAGCGAAAAAAAATAAAAATAAACAAAATTGTTGAAAACGGGTCGGATAGTTTATTTAAAAGGGGGGTTGATTTATGGGTCGGATTAGGTGTTTATGGGTCCAAATTATTTAGGGGCATAATTGATCCCTTTCTATTTTCATATAAATGCCATGTGGTAAGGTCAAAATGGCATGACAATTCCATGTGGCATTTAAGGAAATGGAAAATGAGCTGGATATGTCCAGCAGACCAACTAACGCCCATAAGGGCATATCTATGCGAAAAGTTAGACGGCGAGGGCATGAGTGAGCCAAACTTTAAACGGAGGGTATATCTAGACCTTTTCGAATAGTTTAGGGGCATATTTGACCCTTTTCCCTTTTTAAAATAACTTTTCAAAAAACTGTCTTTGAAAAAATAATAATTTATGTTTAACTAATTTATTTGAAAAGTGATTTTTATAAGCAAATTGTGTTTGACCAATATTCGTTAAAGTGCTTTTGAGAGTCAAATTATGAAAATGGGCAACTATCAATGTACTTTTAGTATTAAGATTATTGTAGAAAGAGAAAACATTTTTAATATCTATAAAAAAAAAAAAAAAAATTTTGCTTCTGCTCATAAAAGAGGTATTATTTATTCAAGTTGAATTGATAAGTTTGTTAGATGCCTGTTGCCCATGTTAATATGGGGCATTAAATTTGTGAATGAAGCTAAGTTTGAATATAAAAGATGATCAGTTGAGTACTAAGCTTTTATCGATTTTATTTGTCACCTATCTACATGAAAAGGCCCTAATTTTCTTCTTGGCATCAACTTCATTAATCCTTATCAATTTTATTTTAAGGGTATTCGTAAAAAAATTAGGGTCTAATGTTGTTCAACAATTTTTTTATTTGAATACTTGACGATAACAGGGTAAGCAAAACCATGTGAAGCTTCATGTGCTATTGTCTCTCACTAGTTGCCACCTATTGTTGTTCAACAAATTTATTGTCCGAATACTTGACAATAACAAGGTAAGCAAAAAACCATGTAAAGTTTCATGGAGTCCGGAGCCAAAAGGGTAAAAAAAAACTGTCAAAAATTCCAAAAGGGCACATCAAATTTTTTTAAAACCACAAGGGCAAAATCACTCCTAACGAAGCGATTTCCCTCTAACACAAAACGAAAAATCGCTGCCCTAGCAGCGATTTTGTAAAAAAAAAAAAAAATTATAATTAAAAATCACTACTAGGGCAGCGATTTTGTAAAAATTTTTTTTTTTTTAAAAATTAAAATGGCTGTGATTTTAAGTCAGAATTTTTTTTTTCCGTACACATCGTTGCAAGGGCAGCGTTTTTCATGCCTAGTGCTATTATTTTCATGCCTATTGTTAATTATTAATAATATAAAAATGATAACAAGACGGATAGTATACTCAATAAAATTGTTGAAGCATGAGAAAAAATTAATTATATATCATAAATAATAATAAAAGAATATTAAATTAAAAAAAAACTTGTTTTTTAAAAAAATTCTTAACCAAAATCAAGAAAAAAGATTTTTTTTTTTAGAAAATCGCTGCTAAGGCAGCAATCTTAGCAGGAATTTTTATTTTTTTTAACGTACGACAATTTTTGTCAGAAGAAAATCGCTCCTGAAAGTCGTACAACTTTTATCAGCGATTTTGGTTAAGAATTTTTAAAAAAAGTTTTTTTAAATTTAATATTCTTTTATTATTATTTATGATATATAATTCAATTTTCCTCATACTTCAACAATTTTATTGAGTATACTGTCTGTCTTGTTTATCATTTTTATATTATTAATAATTAACAATAGGCATGAAAATAATAGCACTAGGCATGAAAAACGCTGCCCCTGCAGCGATGTGTAAGGATAAAAAATTCTAACTTAAAATCGCAACCATTTTAATAAAAAAAAAATTACAAAATCGCTGCTGTGGTAACGATTTTTATTAATTTTTTTTTTTTTTACAAAATCGCTGCTAGAGCAGCGATTTTCGTTTTGTGTCAAAGGAAAATCGCTTCCTCAGGAGCGATTTTGCCATTTTGGTTTTTAAAAAAATTGATGTGCCCTTTTGGAATTTTTGACAATTTTTTTTGTCCTTTTAGCTCCGGACTCAAGTTTCATGTGCTATTGTCTCTCACTAGTGGCCACAAAATTCTCTTCACATTTAATTTGGATATGGAATTTACCACTAACTTTGTATATACACGCACATAGAAAGCTTTTTATGCAAAACACATTGGTTTAAAGTTAGATTTGTTAAAACTAACTTCAAATACCATATATATGAAATTAATTTAAATAAGTATATGTGGGAAATATATATATATATATATTTTAATGGATGTATATAAATTAAATAGCAAAGTCCAAATCGAATATACGTTTAGTCGTACACTTTTCCTAGTTATGGGTTGATAAATAGTGTTGGGCTAAGGTGGTTATGTGTTGGGTAAGGGTGTACATGACCAGGTTGGTTCAAATTTTTCAAATATCAAACCAAATCATTTGTGTTGAGTTTTTAAATCAAACCAAACTAATAAACCTTAAATTTTTTCGTTTTGGATTTTTCAGTAAAGTATTCATACAAATATATAATTAAGTTGTGCTTCAAATATTTTATTAGTCCAACCAAAATACAACTATCTAAGGTGTTTCTTAAGAAATAACATAAAATATGAGATGAGTGATGACACTAAAATATTCAATAAAAAATAATAATGAAATCGTATAAAAAAATATTGCAAATTGCTAAGTCATAATGAAAATGATCATAATTTAAAAGTATTAAATGATGCTAAAATAAGTCTAATAAGTATAAATTACATGATTAAACATTAAAGAAAAATTAAAATTAGGTTATGTATTTTAAATGTCTAAATCAATGTAAAATTAAATAACAAATATTCAACATTATTGTTATTCTTAGTGTTGAATTAATTTATTTTGTTAGTATTAGTATTGATTTGATTTTGCATTGAGCTTTATTCACTACTAGAAAAATGCAAATTACGTGAAGATTTTACTTGGGGATTATTTTCGCAGAAATTTCCTACGAATTTTCATGCGAAATTAAGAAATTCCTAAATTCTGGACTTTTTTACGTGCGAAAAATATTTCCCTAGAAAAATTGGTAGGTAAATTTGGCATCATTTTCGCAAAATTATTACCCGGATAATTATTTGGGGCAAATAATTTGCAAGTACCATTTTCATAGGTAAATTCGCAAGTAATGAAAAAAAAACTATTTTTTAATTTGTTTGAAAGTAAATTCCCAAATAAACTTATTTGTCGATCCAGTTATAAATAATTACTTAAAAAAATATTTAGAAATAATTGTATGTGTGGTATTACCTGGGGATTTATGCTCTACGAATTTTGTTGGAAATTTATTTCTTGAGAATTTACTTGGGAATTGTTTTGCTTGTAGAATTACTTAGGGATTTTATTATTGTGAATTTGATTGGAGATTTTTTGAGGAATACATGCTTGAACCTTTTTAAATATAATTTAATTGGAAGTTTTTTTTTTGAATCTATGAACTTGTTTTATTTGAAAACTTTGAGGAATATTTTCTTTAAAATATATTTAACCAAATAAAAAATTACAATAATATAAAAAATATCAATGACATTAGAATGAATTTTATTGTTAAATATTTACTCTACTTTTAGATTAACTAAATTATTATACAATAATATCAATCTAATAGGGTGTTAGAACATTACTACAAATGTCATTTCAATATTTTTAACTAATCACAAAAAATCAATGATGCGGTTAATTAAAATTGAATGACTAGTTATTTACCCAATAGAAAAATAACTATCATAAATTTAATTAATTTTTATTTAATATTATTTATATTAAATTGTGTATTATTGAATAAGTCAAGCATTATATTAAAGTATAGAAAAATTCGAGGATATACATTATTAATGTGAAGTTTAGTTATCCTTCATTGATAAAATTATATTAAATGAAAAATAAATAAACTTTACTTGTATATCCAATTGATATTTTTATAAGCATTAAAAATGACATAATTTCTCTATATATAGTAAGTTATTAAATAATATTTATTTGCAAATATATAATTAAGTATGTTAAAATATAATTATTAAAATATAAATTAAAATTTAAAATACCACAAATACCTAATAAGATATAATATCAATTATTGATTATAACTTTCTTGCACTTTAAACTTATAAATTTATTTATATTTTCAATTATTTATTTATAAAAACTTTGTAAGTATAATTTAAACTTTGCCTATGTTTAATATGCTTAGTTATAGACATTATCTCATAGGAAGTGTAAGCATACAATTTTCATGAATGTTGGGTGATAGTGATTTATTTTAAATATATAAATAATTGTCATGTTTCATTTTTTAAGAGTCAAATTACATGAACTTTAGCCAATGTTTAAGTTATATTTTATTACCATATTGATATGAGATGAATTAAGAGTACTTTTGTAGAATTTATGAATATCTAAATGGTATTTTAAATTGGAAATCCTTTTGGCCAAAAAATTTGGCCAGAATGCTAAAATAATATTTTCACACTATGTTATTTTACCTTTTTAAACATTTTTATCCTTTTAAATTTAATACCTTTTAATTAAAAATGAAAAAAAATCAATTTATTTTAAAATAAAAAGGATATTATAGATTTTTAAAATTTCTGGCCATTTAGCATTATCCTTTTAAATACTCAATTGAATTAATTAAATTTTGCTTTAAAAATTAATCAAATTGGAGAAAGACAAAAAAAAATTAGTGTAGTGTCATGGAATCTTTTGTACCACATCGGAAAAAGACATAAATTTTTTAGAAATTTATAACGCTATGACTTAGAATATTGGTAGAAGGGAATTTCAAGGAGAAACTATAAATGAATGGGCATGGAATTTCATGGGGAGTTGGCATTAGGAGGGCAACTAAATTGATTCTCATGGGGGACTGGGCACTTATGAAATTGTGCAATGGGTGGGTAGTTGCAAGAAAAGTCGCAAGTAATTTACCTTTTACCTGCGAATTTTAAATCCATTTCGTCTAATATTTTTACTATGTTTTTTAAGTCCTTAGGACTTCTAATTGTACCTATCCTGTTGATTCCTGTTTGGAAATTATAGAATTCATTTTCTACTTCTATTAAAGTGTAATCTTTAAAAACACCAAACCTTATCTCCTACTTTGATGAAAGTAGTAGTATAGTCTTGTAACAACTTCTTTAGATGTCGAGCTTCCTCAGTTGCCTAGCACGAAAAGAAACAAACATAAATTATACATTATATTTGTATAATCTGTGTTTGTATAAAACGAGAAAGAGAACTGGTACCTATGAAGGTTTTACCTTCGGATTCTTTTTTATAGTTACTAATATCTATGGACTATAACATTTATTGGACCATTCAAAACTCTAAGTCTCAAAAAACTTGAAAAAATATGTTAAAGATAAAAAATCATGAAAATGTATAAGTAATATTTAGAAATTACAAAGTAAATACTTTTATGTGTAAAATAAATTTTAAAAATTATCGGGTTGATTTGGTCTCGATGCCACACCCCAAATCTAGGGGGGCACGACCAGCACCTAGTGCCTCACTTAACCAAGCAAACCAACATAATTCAACCAAGTAACACCCACCACCTACTTTATTACAAAGATTAACAGAGCAGGCCGACAATGTCACTTTGAAATCACAAGCTGCTTGAAAGCCACCCAAGCACACAAGTATAAACACAAGGCAGACAAGGTCAACAACTGAGCATACAACTGACAACAAGGTTAGTACTGGCCCACAAACCCACAATAAAGGTCTCCAAGCCTCTAAGATGAAGAATCACGAAAAACTAATCAGGAAAAGGCCCTGACATATCCATAACTATGTAAAGTAAGGAATACTCTAAACTTAGAAACTCCAGAAGGAATTGAGTGTACCAACCACCAGCTAAACTCGACCACGCACATGAAAATCTTTGTCCACCTAATAACCTACATGCATGAATACAACGTCCCCAGTCAATGAGGTCATCAGCACAAAATAATGTACCGAGTATGTTGGGCGACATAATAAACTCACTGAAACACCTCTACCTGAATAGTTGGTATCTGTCTCCCTTGTTCTCGACTAACATCATATAAAAAACTAGGAGTCCAATCGTCACACAACCACCTACCAAAGCTCCCATAAGCTCAGCAGGTGTCGACTATCACATAATAATGAATGCAATGCAATACAACACAATTATAATAGAACCAACCGTAGCCAAAATTGGTCTTACATGCCCCTACCTTGGCTCCCAATCGTAGCAACTATATCAAGATCAACATGTTGTTGATACCGTACGTCCAAATTTACCTTTCTCTTCCCCGTCTTATATTACCACTGTTCCAACAACATACCAAGCCTTTGAGATTCTGAATTTAGCTGGCCACAACCACTCAAGCCATAATACACAATCATATGGAATGCAATGTAATGCGGTGTAGGCGAACACCCCGATCCAATTCATGTGGTGTAGGCGAACACCCCGATCCGATGCATGTGGTGTAGGCGAACACCCCGATCCAATGCATGTAGTGTTAATACTCCCATCTTAGCCTCAAAAGACATGAATGCATGTGGGTAGGCGAACACTCCGATCCAATATTTTTCTAAAATAGACATATGTCCACATTTTAGGTTATTGATAGTTCAATGAAAGTAGAACAAATAGCAACTAATGTGGAAGATCGTGGTGATCCTACAACTTAACATTCAGTTTATCTTACCTTTGAAGGGGGTTGGCTGAACAATTATTTACTGCCAACAACCATAAGCACACAAAATTTATTATAGGTAAGAGCTAGTACACATTAGCATTATCTATCACTAATTTATGTGGAAGATAAAAAAAGGACCAATGGTAAGGCAAACAAATAATTCTATGGTGCACTGATGGGAGGAATTTATCAACCTTAGGCAAGGTATGTAGCATGAGTGTGGAGGAGTATTCCTTGAAGTTTACCCTATTGTCTAAGTATGCTCCATCTTTAGTGTCCAACCCTAGAGATGAGATGAGTAGGTTTGTGACCTATTGTCTAAGTACCCTTGAGTAAACATGTATCGTACGACAATGCTTCATGATGATATGAACATTTCTAGACTCATTGGGTATGCTCAATCTATTGAGGAGTCCAAACTTGAGAGAAAGAGTAGAGAGAAGAAAGTGTTTAGGTCCGATGAACAAAGTCAACCAAGGTCCAAGAAGAGGTTCTACAATCAAGATTCCTCAATGGTCAACAATGATAGGGTGTCTAACCCTAAATCTCAAGGAGGGTAAGAAAGTGGTTCTTCTTTCGAAAGATCTAGGTGTGCCAAGTGTGGGAAGCAACATTTGGGTGAGTGTCTTGCCGGCACGGATGGGTGCTTTGGCTGTGGAAAGAAGGGTCATAAGATGAGAGATTGCCCAACATTCTCGACAAAAGGGAGAGACACCAAACAAGCTCCTCTTAAAGGCCTGGATCTTCATGTTCCAAAGTGGAAACGTTTCTATACTCTTTAAGCTAACAAGGACAAAAGAGATAATTCGGATGAAGGTACCGGTAAGTGATAGTTCCTTTTGGTTATGAATGTTGTATTGAGGTTCTTATGTTGTTTTTCATGTTAACCTTAGTTGGGTTTACTTCTAAGTGTGGGATAGTTTGTTGAATAGTAAGGTTGTTGAGAGTTTTGATATCCTTATCTCTTTCCTTCTATTCCTATTCAAGCTTGAGACCAACAGTTCCTTGTAGCTTGTTTCATGTTTTGGAGTCGTGTGAATATGTGTTTCCATGGTCTCCTTATGTTATGCATGTTCTTAATGAGTTTATATTTGAATGAGAAAATGAGTTTATATGAATTATGTTCCTCTTGTTGATGTGCATCTAGTATGAGTTGTCTATATGCTTCATGAGGTTGATTGTTGAACACGCCAAAATGTGCTTTTATGAAGAGTTGCATAATGTGCTTAATGATGTTATGGTGAGCATGATGTGAGTTGGAGAAGGAAATTCCTCCAACGAAATGAGAAATGTTGATGTTTTTGTGCATAATGAGTTTGTAGATGTAGTTCCTACTTTCTTGTATTGCATTGAGCTTATTGATGTGGAGTTGATGATTCCTCTTATGAGTTTGTGCATTGTTTATAATGTTGTATGCTTGATGGGCTGCTAGTCTTGAGTCGTTATCCCTTAAAGTGTTTAAAGTGTCATTCGAGGATGAATGTTCCTAAGGGGGGATAATGTAACGACTCGGAAAATGATAGGTTAAACTAGAGCCTAAACGTGGGGGTTAATGTCAAGATTTAAGAGCAAGGCTAAGGGTTTTAGGTGTATGCCATGGTTTGGGAACCTAGACTACCTAAAACTAGGCCTAACTACTGCCCACCTAGACAACGAGGGTCTTTAAGATCTGTGGTGGCCACCACAAGTCATGGTGCCACCCGTGGTTGGCTAGGCAGTAAGCCCTAGAATGGTGCCAAGTCAAGGCTCTCCTTCACGAGCCACTTCACGGCTCATGTTCATGACCACGGGCCATGAGAAAGCTCGTGGGATTGCCTTAGCTTGATGAAGGTTGTGTTTTGATGAGGGAGCTACTTCCCCAAAGACCATGGGCACCATCACGAACCGTGGTGCCCTAGACGGCCCGTCAAAGTGGTTGTCAAGATCACTTGGGGGCAAGGCAACTTGGCCAAGCTACTGCCTCCATGACCACGACCATCACCACGACTCGTGGTCTTTACCACGGATCGTGAGAGGTCTCGTGGACTTGCCTTAGGCCTTTGAGGGCTTGGCAAGTTGGAGGAGTACACTGCCTAAGGGACCACGGGCAGCACTACGAGCCGTGGTGCCCCTCATGATCCGTTAAGTTGGGCGTGGTCCCTGACGGAGGCAGTCTATAATAGGGAGTTTTAAGTAATTTCCCTTTTATTAATTATTATGTGGGGTTGATTTTAAATGGTTTATATCACTAATGTATATAGTTTTAAGTCTTTAAACAAGTCATTTACTCCTTATTTCCCCAAATCAAAACAAAGAGTTCATCCTTCCAAAAATTCTCTCTCTAAACTCAAGGAAGAATAAGAGAGCCATTGAAGCTAGGGTTTGTGGATTCAAGGTGTTTCTTCCTCAAATTTCGTGGGGAATCAATAGCAAGGTACGGTAGTCTTCATCCTTGACTTAGTTTCTTTCAAGGATCCAATTTCAAAAGTGATTTCAAATCTCCAACGTTTACCCAAAAACCCTAGATTTCAATCTATGCGTGGGTTCGATTCTAAATGATTCCAAAGGCTTTATTGCATTGATTTAAGAATGAATTGTGGATTTAAAGATGAATTAAGATGATTTCTTCTTAGAACCCATGTTTCCCCCCAAATTCCTAAGTTATGATTTGTGATTGGGATTTGATTGATAATGAAGTATGTGGGTTTTTTTTATGTGTATATGGATATAGAATGTTGAAATTATGTTATTGCTCTTGCCAGATTGTATTGATCTAAGGTGTGTGGGTGAATGTGATCCATGCCCCTTGAAGGGAAAGTTATGATCAACTTACATATTGAAGTAGAATTGTGTTTGATCTATTGATCCACTTGAAAGGTGGAGGTGTCTACTTACTATGTATATTGTGGTATTGAATTGATGGATATCTTCCTTGTACCTCTATATATGAAGGATTTATGTATGATCATGATATAAAGTATATGTGTGTGATTTCAATGAATGTGTAATGATCATGTTTAGAATGTAATTGTGTTATGATTGAATGTTATTACTCAATTAACACCTATGAATGATGAGGATATATATGAAAGGTTATTCTCATGTACACACACTCATGAATGACTAATGAATGAAGTTTTCTATGATTATGTTAATGATGATGGGTTGATTGAAATGCTATTCTCAATTGTACTCTAATGAATGATAATGACATGTTGTGAAAGGACTTTCTCATAATATGAGATTATTAGTTGAAAGGGTATTCTCATCTTTGAATCTATGAGCTATCTAATGAATGAATTTTGGGTTTGAGATGGATGCATCCGGGAGTTGAGGAGGGGTATCTAGCAACAATCTCTTATTCCATAATAATGAATGTTAAGTATTTCATGGGGAATAATTCTAAGCACCGAGAGGATATGAATTACGATGGATGCTCATCCGGGAGTTGAGGCGGGGTATCTAGTAACAATCTCTTGAGATTGATGCTCATTCGTGAGTTGAGGCGAAGTATCTAGTAGCAATCTTCCTATCCCATAACTATGTGCCCACATAGGTCTAGCTAGTGGATCCACTTAAACTAAAAAAAACAATGGTCCTACCTTAGGCAAGTAGGAATCCCTTATCCGGTGAGGGTGACACCGGGATTCCATGAATTGCTCACATGGTCTATGTCGGTTAAGGCTTACCCCCACAAAGAATGTTAATGAACTATGGCTTCTTAAGAATGCACTACTTAATATGGGACGCCATCTATGCATTGCACAAGTAGGCTTTGAGAGAGGTTGTGGTGTGTTCCTTTATGATGTTAAGTGTAATGAATGTGCTCTTATGATGATGTTAATGAAGAATGTTGATCTAATGTCTAATGAATGAAGGTGCTCTTAATGAAATGAAGCTAATGAAGAATGTGACTTATGTATTTAACGTAATGATGCATGCTATACTTGGATTGTATTATGAGTTACTTCCTTGTCATGACTTAATGAATATGAATGTGCCTTGTCTATGGTGGCTTCAAGGAGTACTTAGTGTGAGTAGTAGTATGGGATGCTACTGTAACATCCGGTAATTTGAAATGAATATGAAGAAGCTTGAAATTGGAAGTAGTCATTTTTGGAAAAAAAATCAGAATTTGGAAATTTGGCTGAGTCCAGAATTTGGTAATTTGGAAAAATTCAAAATCTGGAAAATTTGGCTAAGTGTGGAAATCAGTGATTTTTTTGGCCAACTTTGAGCAGTCGTAACTCCTATCTCAGGATGAGTTAGGAGTAGTTCTAGTTATGGTTGCGAAGCTTGTGGAATGATCTTTCCAACGCCACTGAGTTTGCTCGATTCCGAGTTCGTATGAGCGAGTTATGGCCATTGAAAGTTGGAAAGTTGGCAGGGAATCCGTCCGGAAATTTAAGGACATTTTGGTCTTTTCACAAATATTTTCTTTTGAGGTTATATTGTTGTGTTAGGCTGTTTGTGGATCATTTTTGTTCCATTTTAAAAGAGAGAAAGTTAGGGTTCTTGAGAGTGAAGAAGAGAAGAAGAAGAGAAGAAGAGGAGAAAGAGGAGATCAACAAGTTTCCGTCGTGGAATTTCGTCGGGGGTGATCCCTATCAAGGTATGTGAGTTATTTAGTGTGGGTTGATCCTTTCCCCCCACACACCAAGCTCATTTTATGATTTGAGGAAAGATTGGATTTGTTGTTGAAGTTGTTGAAGTTGTTAGTTGTTGTTGATGTTGTTAGTTGTGTTGTGGAAGTTATTGTTGGTTGTGGGACATGATTTGGTTGTGTTCTTGAGCTGAAAGCTATTGTATATTGAGGGATTTTATGATCCTTAGTGTTGGTTGGTT
>JAJOOR010024437.1:0-16505 GCA_036250505.1 Solanum acaule | reverse complement strand
TAGTATGGCTTCCATCTTTTTTTAACAGATAACCTAGGAAATGCATTTCTCATTTCTTTTTTTGTGACTGGATCATGGGACCACAGCAAGCTTGTACAGTCATTAAAAGCGTACCAGAATGCTGTAAGTATGCATTTGCCGATTGGACTTCTATAAAGCTTATCTTAAACGCAATGTCTCTTGGAGTCTGCACCTGTCCTGTTATAATCTTTGCTCATGAACTTCAGGTTTATTGGCTGTATGTTGAGCATTTTAAGTCCGTTATGCTCTATGTTTTATTTAGAAACTTGGAACCTCTTCTAATTCTGGACCCTTTTCAGGAGAGAGATGAAAAAATGAAGTCAAATCCTGATCTGTACTACAGTTGTGCCACTGTAAGCCTTATAACTTCTCAATTCTGATTTATTCTATTGTATAGTAATTTAGTGTGAGATTCTTTGATAACATCTCAGAAACATTATAGCAAAAGTGGCCTTTCTAGACTCACTTGTTATCCGTTAGAAGTTTATTTGTGGTTGCAATTGATTGCCTCATTCCTAAACAAGTTGGGGTCAACTATATGAATAAAGGAAAAGAAAATTAGATAGGTAAGTGTTCCATAATGAGATTTTACAAGCTGAAAAGCTAGATTTTCTTTTTCAGTTTTGCCTTCTGTCCATCAGCTCTCTACCTCTCAAGGTAGGGGTAAGGTCTCGTACCCCACTTAATCCGGGTATGTTGTTGTTGCCTTCTGTCCATCAGTAGTACCCCCTTCGTCCACTTTAGTTGTGGAATTAATGCCTCTTTATGACCACGGTTCTATCGGAAACAACCTCTCTACCTTCACGAGGTAGTGGTAAGGCTTTCATACACTCTACCCTCCCCAGACCCCACTAGTGGGATTTCACTGGGTATGTTGTTGTATGACCATGGTTCTATTTTTTGCATTTGAGATATAAGTAGAATGCCAATTGAACTGATCCAGAAAAAAAGGTATATATTAAATAATTAATTTCTCAAAATCCAAGGAATGAAATGTCGATTTGGGAGAAGTGTACCTGAAACTTTATAATAAAGACAAAAATTAGTTGATGCAGGGACCTTCATCAGCAAAGAGATCTGTCAATTCAGGGAATGTGATGGAACTTCGAGATGAGGGGAAAGCATAATGTGATGTCAACTCATTTAACCCTTCTTTTTTCCTTCTTGAATCCTATCATCTTTTTCACTGTAGGAACCACTTTAGCATTTTGAGAGAATATTTCTTCAAAGAACCCCCTTCAAATGATATTTTAATATATGCAGATATCAATGGGGTGCATAGTTGATGTAGTTTCAAGAAATCCATCAAAATGCATATATCTGCAACTTCAAATGCTTATGTTGGAATCAAAAGAACAAATTGTCAATTATTAACTAGTCCACTCCATTTTCCTCACTAAATCTGTGACTCTTCATGAATAGGGTGCGTAATTGATTTATTATAAATATATGCAGATATTAACTCTCTCTTCTTCTTATTTTCCTCTTCTCGTTATGCTTAGAATTGGATTTATTAAGATCTACTGATCTATACAAAGTTTTCCCTCTGCTTATTATGATCTTAATATTTTTAGTGGCTTGGGCATTATATGCATAGTCATACAAAATTAAGAGCCTATTTTAAGACGCTTACTTTTCTTCCTTTTTAAAACTAATGTCTGCATGCACAATGATGTCTAAAATGTTGTCTTCACTTTCCTCTCCAAATCATTTACAATTAATGCTTGGTTGAATATGTTTTGATTCTTAAAGGTGAACAAATATCTGGAGAATTATGAGAGGGCCCTTACTGGATTTGAAGCTGCTGCATTATTGGATCCTGGTCTTAGTGCTATGGAGGATGCACGAATGATAGTTCTGCTTCTTGATAAATTAGACTATTTGCTTCGGGTGAGATTATTTTTGTTGTGGCTAGATTGCATAAAGTATTTCCAGTGATCCTTTGTTATTTTGGCAAGCATTTAGGAAATCATGGCTGACAGCACTAGAGTCGTAAGGAAGTATCTGAAGATTTATGATAGGACACGTACTGTTCATCTAATTTTTATTGTCTGAGATGTGAAGTGTGTGAGTTGTAAAATCATCCAAATAGAACCCTTTCCAAAACCCAAAAAAAAGAAGGGATTTGATAAAATTTCAATGCATTTAAACAGAGTCTTGTCCCTGATATGGAACACACAGATGATACTTTTGCAGCTTATGATACCTGACTTGCAGATAATTAAAAAAATGTCTCCTTTTACTGATGCAATAAAACGTTTGATATGTCAGTCTTTTAGATGCTGTGTCTAATTAACATTTTCTAGTTAATGATAGTGAGGGGAGACAAATTTGTCATGTTAAATTTGTATGACAAGAAAGTTCCAAAAGATTGTTTATCCTTTCAAACATTATTGTGGATCCTTTCAATGCTTGGGGGAACTGAGAAATTAGTTGATGCTAGGATTCTGTTTATACTTTGATGCTGTCGAGTTAGAAACCTTAATAAGGTTGCACTAAATTCAATGAAAATATTCTCCAATTTGAATGTTTTTGTCTTTTTGAGCTAGTTGATAGGTGAAAGCAGTTCAGGAGAAACGGGAAACTTACTAGCAAAATAATCAATTAGTTAGTGATAGCATAAGGCTTGATGATATACCAGTGCCAGAGAAGGGGTTTTAGCATTCAAGATACTACAATTAGTTAAGACAAATCAATCAAGAATTGACCTTTTCTTACATTTGATCTGCTGATCAATCCAGTTCATCCACTTAATGGGTTTATTTAGTCCGTATTCGTGTACTAGTTGTACTGGCAGGTATTTCTTCCAAGATAAGTTGTTTCTTCTTCAGCTCTTCCATGTTTTCGAGCAATGTAGAAGAGTTCTTACAAAAGGAAAAAAAGAAGTGTACAATTCTGAATTTGTTTGTGTCAATCACTTCTGTTGGGTGCATAGAACATCTGTTGTGCATGGCACTTGAAGAATGTTGAATGATTTGGTCATATTTCTCAGGGTCATACTAAGGCTAAGCGGCTTTCTTCCCTATCATCATCGCTTGCTACAGTTGATTGTAAGACTTCATTTTCATCTACTTAGTTAACAAAAGAGTTTGATGTTTGATCAAACCTCATTATGGATGAAGGTTTAACCAAGGAACTTCCTGCAGTGAGTCATTCATACAAAAGAGCAACCATGGATCTCCTATCTGAAGGTCTTAATAAAGGAATTGCAGTCACAGGGAAAGTTTTGTTCTTTGCTAAGAAAGAGAGTGTAGCTCCATTGTAAGTTACCTTGATTTATATGAACCTAGAGCAGTTCATTGTTTTATCACTTCGCTCATTATTTATCCCCTTTGTAAATGAAATGGCGTCATTAACTGGTTTTCAAACTTTTATCTTATATTCTGCAGGTGCTATGTGCTATCTGATTCCAACCACACATGTTATGTAATTACGGTGTATGGTATTCGCAATGATGCTGTAAGTCGTCCTTCTGGAGCTGTTTAATGTCTCTTATCACGGTTCTTTGTTTGTGTTACTCGATTCATGAGAAAAGGGGATCTTGTTATGAAACTGAAGAAACAGATTAAGCAACCAACACTTTTTTTGTTTTCATGTCCCTGTTTGTGCTGAACAGCAGCAGTAGCAATACGCATAAATAGTATGTTTTTTCTCATCTCATTTTTCCTACTTGAAAGAAGAGTTATAGGAAGTGTTGATACCGTACTCAAAAATACCTTAGCCTCAATAGAAGATAATAATGTGATGTCGTTGAATCAACCATGAGCCCAAACAGTCTATGTCCTTGACTGCCTCCCGTAGTAGTATCATTAATATTAGAGTACTGCCAGCTTTTCATTTTCTGCATCACACATCTTCAAGAAGAAATGTTTCTTTTCCATTCCTAATAAGACATGTTCTTTGCATTCATGTAAATAAGTGAATGGATCATTCAAGATCTGATTTTGCCCCACATTTCAATCTGACCCCAGATTTGATACAGTGAATACATTCATTAGTTCTTTGGAAGTGTTGCTTACTTCAAAATTGTCAACATATCACCTCCTCTGTCCTGCATTGACAAAGAACAAACTGATGAGACTAATTGGAATTGAACTTTATCTAATGTATTAATTTTGAAAATGAGAGTTGGTGAATGTAGAAATAACCATGACTATGCTGTTTTACCTAGACTTATCGAAGTAATTAGCCACTTTTGGATTGATTTGATCCTTTTGCCAAGGTCCCATAAGTTATCACCTCATTCAAGTGCAATTTACTCTTATTGACAGATTAAAGAAGGAGATCAAGTCACCTTATTGGAGCCTTTCTACCGTTTTGTTGATTTTTCTTGGAAAGGAAAGGTAATCTCCTATTGTTATGTTATTTATGTTATTCTGCACTTGTTGCAACTTGACCATCTACTTTGGATATCTCAAAATTTCTTGTTTCTAGCTTGCGAAAATCAGTGTATGTACTTTCTATATTTATTTTTTTAATCGGTAAAATAGTAACATTTTATTTATGAGATCACCAGCATAATCCTAGTTAGTTACAAGGAGCATTGTTGTATTTATCGTGAACCTCACTTTAACTACAGAATAAGCCGAGACTCATATGTAGGGTTTGACCCGACTCAGATAAAACAGTCCATATCAACGCTGGTGATAAAATGTCATATCAGTTTCTTCCTAGCAGGTTTTATACTCTTGTTTAGCGTTCATGTTAAATTCAAAATCTCATTTACCCGTTCACCTCGCCAGCGAGCTCCTGCTTTATGTTTCCTCTTCCATCTGAGGTCCATGTTATCCACATTTCCTTGCTAACCCAGTCCACCATACCTGACCCAACCACCCCACATCTATACTCATGTTCCTCGTTGTTCACACCTTCTGCTGCCGTGGCTGGATTGTGGAATTTTTTGCAGCATATGAAACTGTTAAAAGCACAAATTTCCAATCAGCTGTGGATTGCCTTAATTCTAATAACCAATTACTGGAACTAGAGAGAAAGATAAAACAAAATAAAGGATTACCGAGTTTGATGTCTTTGTTTAAGCTCTTGTATAATTATCCTTCTCCAGCTAGGGGATAATATTGCCAACCTTACCAGCAATTAGGAGTAAGAGAACCCATTGGAAAGTCATTCTGTTTTTTGACTTCATCTTGAATGGAAGCAAACCAACTTGCATTTTAATAGAGGGAATATGAACGGTTAATTCAAGCAATTCTTGGAGGACTAGTTTTTTGTGCATCGTGGAATGAAGATTGCCTTAGGGCTAGAAGTTTTTCATTTAGTCTGTGCTAACCATTTGTCTTTTACATGTTCAAACCTCATCCTCATGAAGTTACTTGTTAATTTTGACCCTACAGCACTACCAGTTCAAATCAGTGCGAGTGGATTTTGTGGAACAACTTCTTGTAAATGGAAAATACTTGTCTTCTCATCATGCAGTGCGTACGTCAATCTATGCACAACACAAGGCATGATGAATCATAATCTTCTCTTGTAAATGTAAGCTACCAAGAAAAATTTGGCAATTTCTTCACTATGAATTGTTTTTCTTGTAAATACTGATATGTGCAAAACAGCTGATCAGAATTTTTGAGTGCTTGTTCAACTACCCGCCCGAGCAAATATACTGGTTTATTTTGGTCTGTCATGTCTTCCACACTTCTTGTATTCTTGTCTAATGGCTCTATCTCATGTGAAATGCATTGTTTCTATTTTCTTCTGGTTTTTGAAATTGATGACATAGGAGCTCATCTGCTTTCTCGTTTATATGTATTGTCAACTAATCGTTGTGTTTCCTGCAGCAGGATTTTGGATGATATGTTTTGCATGGAGAAGGAACTCCCCACATGTTATATTTCTACTTTCAAACACTAGTTTTATCATTTAAACGTAAAGAAAGAAAAAGCAAAAAAAAAAAAAAAGGTTTCGATATCTAACTAGGTGTGGGGTTTAATGATCTAATATCACATATTTTAACTGGACAAGGTAGTTTGTCGCACTTGAAGAGAGTAGAGTATTATTTTAGCATATGTAGCTAATCATTTAGGCTATCATATAGTTTTGGGATCTCATATAGCAAGTCAACTTAAAACAAGGTTGATGTTTAGTTAATTCATACTCTCCTCTGTACATTTTTTTTTGGGTTGTATTACTAGTTAATCTCTCACATCTATATCACGAGCTTCTATTCGTTGGCAGACATCAAGTAGAATAATAATATCTCAGATTGACATCTTGATACACAAGTGATTCCGGCATGAGGAGGTGATAGTGATACCAAAGAAAATTATTCAAAATTTTATTGGAAAAGCAATACAAAGTAGGTACCATAGAAAAATATTTTCAATTTGAAACTTCTGTAGTAGCTTACAAAGAAGCAGAACTTTAAAATAGTAATCCAAAATGCATTTAAGTAGTCGCACGGAATAAAGAATCATACAAAGAGATATACATACATGTAAACCTAGATGTGTTTCATTAACTTGCATACAATTCATAATGTGATCCAATGGAAAGCTAGTATCAACAGAGATGACTAACGAATCGAAACCCCTATTGAGAATGACTCAAAGTATACTGCAGAAGCAGACAGACAAAAAAACTATCATTGCTGGTAATAGCCACTCTGGTGGGGAGGAAGATGATATGGAGAAGGGACGGTATAAGGAGGTCGAGGCATAGAACCTTGTTGCTGCAGAGGTGCAGGTTGCTGAGGAGGTGCATTATAGTAGGGACCCCGCCACCCCGGATATGCAGGTTGGCCATACTCGTGGCTCGGTGGAGGCTGTTGTTGATGATGAGTTGGTGGATATGGTGGACCTGGAGCTTGCAAGTTGTAAGGCGGTGGAGGCTGCTGCTGTGGAGCACCATAAGGTGGTGGATTTTGAGTATAACCAGGCATTGCAGGCTGATGAGGGGGTTGGTAAGTAGGAGCCGGAGGTCGAACAGCATTGGGAATATTTGCGGGGTCTGCTGGCGGTTGGGGATTGGATCTTGGAACCTGATGAGACTGAGCAGCAGAAGGATAATTATAGCCATTTGAACCTTTATTCTCCTGGAAACTAAGACCTGACATTTGTCTCTGCACGTCATCCATCATTTCTCGGCACTGCATGTTCCTTGTCATCACAAAATCACTGCCCTGTTGCTTTACATTTGTGATCGCATCCTGTTTAACCCATGAAAGGAGAATGTCAGTTCGTCATTCTTCAGTCGAAGGGCAGAGGAATGTGAACCTCAGCACACCCACACACCCTTTCTCAAACAGATGAAAAATTCCATACCTGAAGTGTAACATAGAACTTCAATCCCTCGTTGATATTCTCCTTTATCTCTTGATATTTTGAAATGGCAGCTTCGATTTGCTTATAGGTTCGCTCACGGGATGCTGTAACATTGAGCGAATAAAAATTAACTAATACTGCTGGAAATAGAAATCAACATTGGACAAAAATTAATAGCAAGAGCAACATTTCAGAGTAAGCAAATCAGACATCTATAGTTTTATTTGTGGGTTGAACATGGTTCATTGTTCCTTTGGGATTGGTTGCTGCAAACGGAAGCAGCAAGCTTCTACACTTCCTGACTCATTGACAATATTATCGAGGCCTTTTGTCTTAATTCCATAGCCTCCTGGTGTCCCTGGCTTCCGACATGTGTAGGGTGAACAAGGAATTCTGCTCATCCAGGTAACATCACTTTTGGGTCATTACATTTCTGTACTTATCATCTTGCTAAATAAGAATACTAAATTGGTCTTTCTGCTAATTGACATTGGTAGTGAAAAAGTCTAGCTTGTTAGTATCTTTCGATGTTATATAAGAATACTAAGTTGGTCTTTCAATGTGGTAAAGCTTCACTCATAAATGAAAAAAACAGACACCCTACCCTAGTGCACCAACCAGTGCCTCCCGCATCCTGTCCTGCAATGTGATCATAAAATATGGAAATAGATCTATTTATGGGTGTGACAGCAGTTCACCATGTTCCTGGGGAAACTAGACTTGCAAAAACAAGTGATTGCAACCTACTTCTATACAGAACTTGTTTATTAATGCCACAGGGCACCATAAAAATTAAAGCTTCAACGTGCTTCAGGCAGTACCCCTGAAAGATAGTGCAGATACCTTTATAATCCTCAAGATTGAAAGTAGAAGCAAAGTCCACATTTTGAGCCTGCAAATGAAAAATATTATTAGAGAGCACTCAAAGATATGCATTGAAATAATAGTCATAGTGAGTTCGTCTTTCTAGAAGTGGGATTTATTATGTTGTTCAGCCATCAATAGGGCATTAGTTTTACACAACGATTCTCAAATGTTAAGCATTGTTTATCACTCCTAGGAACAGATTAGAACAAAGCAGTCGCTACAAACCCCATAAGAAACGCCATTGCAATCAATTAGTAGATCATCTTTTATCTCCTTGACCCTTCCCCTTTTCAACAATCTCCTTAATAGCTTCGTAAGTTTTCTTTGATAAGGTAGATAATTTCATTAGTAAAACTCCATACAACAGGCAAAAGGGATTACAATATAGAAGCAAACATATCCTGCTTCCCTCACTTAGTTTCAACCAAATATTATCCCCACTTCTCAAAATCTGAAGAAGAAAATATCAGAAATGCAAAGGAAAATCCTAATTTCATTTTAACAAGATACTACTCCAAATAATAATCCAGATACATAGAATATTGGAAGAAATGCAAAATGTGGCATTGGACTAGAATGTGCAATACGTGCAATCATAAGTTCGCCAGGGTAATGCCCCCCTAGAATAGTCATGATATAAAAAGCTCAAGGCAGATGCTTCAGCATCTGAAAGAAAAGAGCAGTAAAAACTAAAAAGTGAAATCCCAGAAATTTAAACTTTATATCAGAGACCTGAATCTGCAGCAACAATTGTTCTTGTGCCTCAAGGTTCTTGGAAATTTCTTCACAAATATGATCATATTTCGCGATCTCCTTTCTGAAAAGATCCTCGTGGGAGCCAGTAGATGTCATCAGCTTAGGAAGTATATCATCCTGTACAATACCCCACAATATAAATGTAAAGCTGGATCCCACAAATCCTGGATCAGTGAGCAAAGAAGCAGAACAAATACCAAGAAACAGGCACCTTTCCTATGGAAACAAAAATGTTTGACCAAGACAAAGTGCAATTCATTTTCGGTGACCTGTTGTCAATGGATGACGATTAAAGAGCAACCACTAAAGCCAGTTAGGAAGTAGTGTTAACCTTATGTGTTTGCTTCTTTAAGGCTAATGCTATCTCATTTGTGCAGCGGAGGAACCCTTTGACTTCCTAAGCTCCAATGGAGCTGTGAGACCACATCTATAGACTTGAAAAGAAGTAGCTATAACCAAAGTAGGGTCATGATACACTATGATGCCCCCAGAAGGACCATGCACATAGGAATTAGCAACAACAAGAGCAATTTTACTAATAGACAATGAATAGTGAATCACTGCCAGGACAACCAAATGCAGTGTGGTCTTTCTTTCTTTGTTTTTGGTTATTAAGCAAATGCAAGGACAAGGATTAATTTACCAGTCCATAATACTTTAAGCAAACATGTATTCTGCTCAGTTTGGTGCAAGCTTATGTGACTTGTACCATGATAAGTACTATCAAGTAGCAGACAAAATAAGACCTCTTATGTGTGAACTAGCAAATGACATTTGTTTCTGCTTCTTTCAAGAAATTCAAAAGATCATACTTGATTAACAATCCTATGAGCAAAAGAAGTACATACTTAATAACTATATACATAAGCTAAAAGTTCTGAATTTAAAAATATGTCCACCTCTTTAGAATTAGAATTCAAAATTTATACTGCATAAGTACAAGTGGCTATGTTATCATACCTTCCTCTTCATTTCTTTCAGCATATCTTCAAGCCCTGCACGCTGAGCGCCAAGACCTTCTAATTGTCTCTGCAAATATAAGCACCAAAAACATGAAAGAGTCTGTGGAGGCGGTTATTTCTTTATTTTTTATGAAACAAGTTTGTAGAAACAATTATTATGGCTGCAACTTAAAGAATGTTCATCCAATAAACAAAATATCCCCCAAATATATCCAACAGAAGTCAGGAACCTTGTCTTCCACAGTCCATTTATTCAATCTTCTTTTTATTTTTGACCGGTAAAGGATAAGTATATTGATTAACAGCACAAGTGAGCGCTGGAGAATATGCACAGTTAGCATCATCGCAACTTGTATAAAGTGCTAAAAAATTCGGTCATGGCTTCAACATCATTAAAAGAAGCTGTATTGCACCAAAAAGATGGTGTAGAAATACATTTGTATTTCACTATACTAGCAGTTCTTTTCTTCTCTCAAAAATAAAAATGTCTTGTGTTCCTTACCTTCCAGATGGACCACCAAATAATTTCAACCTTTTTTCATCAAGCCATAACTTAGGCGTTAATCAGGCTTGTTATTAAGCTTTCTTTTCTAGTGTTGCTACTTATGGTGAATCTTCATGTTTCCTTTTTGTGTATTCACTATATAGTATTCTTTTAATACACCAAAACTTGCAACATAAATTTTTGCATGGTGTCTCTGTAGGAAAAAGGTACTTGATTATGTCTTATAAGTAATTAGACAATTTTCATACTGAAAGTAGCTTTGCCTTTTAAAACAAGACATGCAGGTGCTGTATACTTTCTTTTAATAAATAGGTTACATTAACTGGAAATGTTCTTTAGTAAACATCACTAGTGAAGTGTTTTTAAGAGAATATTCTTTAGCTACTCTAGAAACGCATATTCTATAGCTGCTCTAGAAACACGACTGCAACATAACCCATGATAAAGGATACAGCAAGAACAGTAACACACATGTAGCCTCGTTAACTCGTCTTACCAAGCTCTGCTTCAGAGCTCCCGCAATGGCATCTTCATTGGCATCCAATGACATGATTGGTCTTGCCAAGGTTGGAAGAGCAGATTCAATCTATCATAGAGAAAGTGCCAGGTTAGATTATGCTTCAGCTAGCTACTTGGGGAGATATAAAAGTAATATCACATTGTAAGCAATGACTTTAACTATGAACTTCTTCTCCAACTGTAACATGGCATACACATACAAGATACAACATACTAAAGAGCAGGCACTTCAGTGTTGTGTAGTTGAAATCAAATATCTAAGAATCTAAATATAGTTATTTTAACCATTTAAAATATGAATGACAGCATATAATTTTTTAAAAAAATTGAGAGTAACAGAAACAAAAACAAAAGCAGCCTGGTGCACTGATTTCCTGCTATGCGTGGGTCCCGTGAATGGCAGCATATATTAACTACATGTCAAACAAATCACTAAGCTCTCTCAAATCCCAATGTCACAAGTTGTCGAAAAGATCTTATTTTGATAGCTCATAATGTGACGACTATCCTAAGAATACCCACTAATATTATGTCTATTTACAGAACACACAGCGTAGAACGTCAGAATTCTTATCTACATATCTTGATGAGTGAAATTCGTGACGGAGCTAAATACACATTACATGGCTAGTTATCTAAAATAAGGTTTCACAAAGAATCTAAATGCTCAGTAAATACATACTGGACGGCGGTCAAGGATAGACATTAGTGCTGCATGATCCCTCACTGATCGTTCAATCCTGGTATCACTCTCTGCAGCTTGCTTCAAGTTACCTGCAAACCTGTTTAACCTATCCTGTAGGTTCTTTGTAAGAGTACTAGATTGAGGTCTTGTCCATCGTGTTCCAAATTGACTTCTAAATTGAGCATCTTCTGTTGCTTCTTTTTGCAAAAGCTCCTCAGTTTGGATCAGTAATTCCTGGTTCACCCTCTTCAGATCATTGAGCTGCTGTAGCTCAGCTTCTAAACCAGCTGGACCACCACAAATTTGAACTGCATCTACATCTTCTTTTAAGGCCATGGGTAGAGTTAAGTTTCCCTCCAATGCAAGAATAGAATCAGGCAAGTCCATTTCCTTTAGCTTTACTCGAGCTAGCTCACTTCCCTGTTGCAATCTCTCAGCTTGAGCCCGAATGACGTCATCAACCATTTCGGTGTACCTGGACAGAGCTTTAGCACTGTTATCAGGAACAAGACTGGCAAACATCTTCTCCTTGCTTGCGTCCAGAACATCATTCATTGGCATAGGTTTGACCATCGCAAATGCTGGAAGAGGAGGCAGAGAACTGGCTTGTGGAACTCTCATGAGGTATACTCTATCATTCTCCTTCACAGCTCTCGCCAAGTTTTGATTTAAATTAGCATCTAGCTTATTAATTGCATCCAAGAGCTGCTGTGCTGCTCCTTTTGATGATGTTTTTTTGGCCTCTGACAATGCACTAATCCCACTCTTCAACCTCGCAATTTCCTCTGCAATTTCTTCTTTCTCATGGAGCTCCATACCGTACCTATAGCAGGCCTCAGCATAAAATAAGGCAGCCTTTAGCTGAACATGAGCCAGCCAACCCTTGTCAAAGTGGTAGGTTAAAGGTGCAACATTTAATGCTGCCAAGGCTTCCTCATAATAAATCCCTACCTGTAATCATATGTGCAAACTCATTTTAAAACCAAATGTTGCATTTATTAATGCAAAGAGAAACTTCATCATCTTACATAAAAATAACAGACCAGCCAGAAAATGTCATGGCCTACATAATATCAAGAATGATTTTTTAATTATAATCAAATATCGGGAAATGTATTTTCTGAATCCTATGCAAGAGGGGTGTTTGTTATCTACCATACAATTAAATAAAAAGATAACTTGACTAAACTACAGAGAATATGCAGTGGCAAAAGCTGAAACAAATAAGGTACTATAACCAATAGACAACCTGTCTTGAAATCTTTGCACAGACTCCAGGTGTGCTTCCCTTGGCAATAGTATTCTCAAAAACACACTCCTGAGCCTGCGCTAGCATGAGTCTTTCCAACATCCCAGCACATTCCACTGACATGTCAACCGTAGTGGAGGTACCCATTGATGCCTTCATTGCCACATTGTCTCTCAGGAAGGCGAATGCCCCAGCTGCAGCTATAAAGGAATGTGATGCCTGCCTTCGACCCTCCACTGCAGATCGATCCAAACTCAATCCCATCTGACTGTGCACTGCCCCTAGATTAAACAAAACTGCAGCTTTCTCTGTGGCAAAAAAAAGGCTATATAAATAATATAATAAGATGCTATTAACTAAGCTTAGATTTGACTTCTGTAAGTTCATAAGGTCACCATATTATATAGAGAAAGTACAAGTTTAAATTTTTACAACAATTTAGATATTGGCATGAAACTAATCATTTAATACCTTTGCCCTGTTTGGTTTTGAAGCTCCTACTTATTTAATCACTGTTTTCTGTTATATGAGATTTTGTGATCAAATCCAATGGCAGTTACTCCTCGAAAAATATTAACTTTTGCAACTGACCATATAGTTTCAATGACACTGATTGATTATAGTCACCTGCCTAATACCAGCTTTTCTAAACAGTCATTCATTTTCCAGATCCCAAACCAAACAGGACCAGCCTCCAAATGATGCATTGCACTATTTTTTATCTATTACCTCCTGCATCAGTCGATTAAAATCTTAACCTTGTTAAAGTTTTTACATCTCTGGAGCAAATTTGGACGTATTCCAAAATCCGAACTCCAGGATACTTGATGCATATTGAAAGGAAAATTAGACCAGTGTATGTTAGCAGCTCAAAATCAAGTGCAAAGCAATTCTAAGTTGTACTTCACGTATCACCTATTGTACGCATAATTTCAAGTCCAATCAAATAAAAAAGTTGAATTCAATACCTAGATGAATGTTCTGCTGCACAGCTTTCTGCTTGATCTTGAAAGTATCGTACCAAGTAAAATACACAGAATTGATGTGATCATTATCAGGTGATATAGGGAAGCGAGATTCAACAGCGCAGAGGGCTTTATAGTAATTTTGTAACATGTCACGGCGAGCAGGTAGCGAATCGGCGGGAACACGTTCGATTTCGGAACGGTACTGTTTGATAGTTTGGAGATCATCTTCGAGGTTTTGAGCTTCGCGTTCGGAGTAGTTGAAAACGATGTAGTTTCGTAATGGACGATAGAGATCGAGTGATACGGTTTTCTTCTCGAAGATCGCCAGCATGACGTTGGCCGACGACGACGGCGACGCCATGTTTTCCGGTTAACTTTTTGTAGTATTGATGATTTGCAACGAATATGGAGTTCTGTATTTGTTGTATGAAGAAGAAGAAGAAGAAAATGAGAGCTTCGGCGAAAAATCCCAAGCGTGTATTTTGGTGCTTATTATTTCGAGGGAAGTATTGAAAACATTACGCGTAAATTAATATTTTGTCTTAAAAACATTTTTTTAGCTGATTAATTGAATTTAAATATATTTTTAATTTTATAATATGAGTGAAATATATATCTAATTTTTTATTAAAAATTTCATGCTCCTACAAGAGATTGAGACTACTTGATATGTCATGTGATAGATCGGGAAGTATCTAAGTTTAGTGGTTCAAGAAGAAGAGTATTTTTAAGATTGTTAATAGCTTGGGGGACGAAACTTATAATTTACGTAAGGTTTAGGGGGAGGGGTCTAAGGGTTCGTTTGATATGAGAGAGAATTAATTTGGGTATTAATTTCAGGACAAGTTTATTTCATATTTGATATAGATAAATTTGTGGATTGTAGTGTTATTTTTAGTCCACATTAAGGATGAAATAATAATTTTGGGCATAACTAATTTTGAAATGACATGTTTCGCAACTAAATGAGCCCTAAATTTACTAATTTGGGTTGTATCTAGCTTTAATCATCTTATTATTATTTCTTTCTCTCTCATTATTTTCAACATGACTACATTACTTGAACAAATAATCGATCAAAAATAATTTATTTACATTCATGAGATAGGAATAAAAATATGTACATATTCATTTTCATAAACTTCATTTGTAAAATTACGTCAGGTATATTATTGTTATGGTAAGCTCTCCATAATTTGTATCATGCTTATTAGTATGTTTCTTTTAAGTATAAAATTAACACATTAAATATAATATTTAGGTTATTTTATGTAAGAGAGTATGAAAGAATTAATATTCTCACTATTTATTTGTTTTACTTTATTTTTCAACTTTCTTTTAAAAAAACTTTATTCCTTTTTGTGTGACAATTCTACAATTTTAACTATAACATATTTGAACACCACCAGATAAAAAGAGATCTCACTATATTTTACATAATTTTTAATTTAAAACAACTTAAAATAAAAATTATTTTTTAAGTAAAATAAAACAAATAAATTCAAACACAAAAATTATGTAACAAGACTTTAATTCTATATCTTGTTTTTTTCCTTTTTCTATATATACCCCCAATTCCTACAATTTATCTCTCTCTTACACAATTTGGACATCTCCTATCAACAACGAGTCAAACTCTTCTCCCTTTTCAACAAATCTTCTCATTTTTCTCCTTTTCTGGTTCCTCAGGTATGTTGATCTGGAAACTCCAGCTATTTTAATATCCCTTGGCCTTTTTCTTGTTGTTGTATACTCTTTTTTGGTGAATTTTATGTGAGGTTACTAGCATTTCTAGGGTTTTGTTCTGTTGCTTCTATTTATGTTGAAAATCTATACTTTTTTGATGAATTTTATTTGGTGAGGTTACTTGTATCCTAGGGTTTTATTCTGTTGCTTCTGTTTACGTTGAAAATCTATACTTTTTTGGTGAATTTATTTGGTGAGGTTACTAGCATTCTAGGGTTTTCTCATGTTACTTTAGTTTTGGTTGAATATCTCGTTAATTTTAGTCTAGGAAGCTTGATTTGTCCTCAAATCGTATAGTGCTGACATGGGTTTTGTTCTGGAGCTTTTCAATTTCTCGTTACTTTTAGTCTAAGAAGCGTGATTTGTCCTCAAATTGAATAATGCTGAGGTGGGTTTGGAAACGCTATCTAGTTCAAAATTCCTTGTCTTTTTTCTTGTTTGGTCTATTCTTTTTGGTGAGGTTACTAGCATTCTATAGTTTTGTTTTGTTGCTTCAATTTACAGTGAGTTTTTTGTTAATTTCAGTCTAAAAAGCTTGATTTGTCCTCAAATTGAATAATACTGAGATGGGTTTTGTTCTATTGCTTCAATTTACATTGAATAGCTTGTTACTTTTAGTCTAAGAAGCGTAATTTGTCCTCAAATTGAATAATGCTGAGGTGGGTTTGGAGCGTAAAAACGCTACCTAATTCAAAATTCCTTGTCCTTTTTCTTGTTTGTTCTATTCTTTTTGGTGAGGTTACTAGCTTTCTAGAGCTTTCAATTTACAGTGAAAATATTGTTAATTTTAGTCCAAGAAGCTTGATGTGTCCTCAAATCGGATAGTACTGAGATGGGTTTGTTCTGTTGCTTCAATTTACATTGAAAAGCTCGTTAATTTTAGTCTAAGAAGCTTGATTTGTCCTCAAATCGGATAGTACTGAGGTGGGTCTGGATTGTAAAAATGCCAG